>MDKI01063499.1:0-60473 GCA_005239505.1 Nicotiana paniculata
AATATTTATAGCAAAATAGTATAGAATTTCGGTGTGGTCAAAAAATAGTTGTTCACAGACCCGGCCGGTCATTTTGTGAGATTAGCCCTGTTTCCCCCGTTTCTGCTTTATCATATATTGCTTAGCCTGTTTATGTTGTGTTGGGTCAGTTGGTTTGGGTTCGGAGTGGTCACGGTGAGAATTGAGGCTCTTAGTCTCTTAAATTAGCTTAATAGTTGAAAAAGTCAACTGGGAGTTGACTTATTGGTAAAAAACCTCGGAATGCGAATTTTATGGCTCGGATATCTTCGTTAGGGTATTTTGGACTTAGGGGTGTGTTCGGAATGAAGTTTTGATGTCCGGTGTAGAATTAGTCTTGAATTGGCGAAAGTTAGTTTTTGGCGGTTTCCGGTTGGCAGTGGAAAATATGCTATCGGGGTCGGAATGGAATTCTGACAGTGGGATCAGGCTCGTAATGTCATTTTTGATATGTGCGCAAAATATCAGGTCATCGGATGTGTTTTGGTTGGTTTCGGCATCATTGGCGAAATTTACAAGTTTCAAAGTTCATAGGCTTGAACTTGATGTAATTTTGATGTTTTCGTCTTGTTTTTTGTGTTTCGAAGGCTCGACTAAGTTTGAATGAGGGTATGGGGTGTGTTGGTAGGAATGGTTGAGGTCCCGAGGGCCTCGGGTTTGTTTTGACAGGTTAACGGATCAATTTATGGTTTTGGAACTTGGCTGGTTTGTTGGTGTTTCTGCAGCAGAGTTTTACTCTATGCTTTTCGGAAAAGGGATCGCGTTTGCATAGAGTGTTTGGTGGAACGGGGCCAGTTGTTCAATATATTAGCGGACGAAGGGGTGCGAACAAGGAGTGTTAAGCAGGGTGGCCATCACGAGCGCGGGGGTGTGTGCGCGTTCGCTTAGAGTAGGAAGCACCTATGGACCCCAGGCCCATTGGCATGTGCGATCGCGTAGGAGCCCATGCGTTCGCGAAGGCCTGGGGTGGTGGAGCAGTGCGTTCGCATGTCTTTTGGTGCGTTCACGTAGAGTAAAAATTAGGGGCCTGTTGGATTTTTCTATGCGAACGCAGTCAATGTGATGCGTTCGCGATGAAGAAAAGTCTTGGCAGACAGTTTAAGTTCTAAATTCGGGGGTTCTTGGCCATAACTCAATATTTCATCAGAGAGCTCGGGGTGAGGAGATTTTGGATGAGCTTTTTAGTGAGGTTCTTGTGGTAAGTGTTCTTCAATCATTTTTGGTTCAATTTCATGAATTTGTCTTGTTTTTCACCATGCAATTTGAGGAATTAAAGTAGAAAAGTTGGGAAAAATGTGAGGAAAAATTTGGAAAATTCTTTTGGTGATTTGAGTGGGAAATTGTGGTCCGCCTTAGTGTTCTTGGTATGTATAGAATCGTGGGAGGACGAGAATTCTAGTGATGTAAATTTTATTGAATTTCGAGATATAGGCCCAGGGCTCGGGTTTTGCCGAATTTCTAGATTTTTGTATAAATTGATAGTTTTTGATTGGGTTGTGTTCCTTTAGCGTATGTTGATGATGCTAATCTTGTTGTGGTTAGATTTGGAGAAATCGGGAACAGATTTGAGGGGCAAGAGCATCGCGGATTAGTATTGTGGCCCGGTAGAGGTAAGTAATGGTTATAAATCTTGTCTTGAGGGTATGAAACCCCGGACTCCATATTTATAACTATTTTTAGAATGGCGCACATATCGGATGACGAGTATGTGGCGCACACTGATTTTTGGATTGGACTTGGTCTTCTCCACGGAAACTATTGAGTTGCGCATTTACTCTAAATCATATGTTAAACTGTGTTCTAAAGACTATTGCTATATTTGGGCTATAATCCATATTTTAGGGCTTTGTGCCGACTTGTTTAGACCCCTTGGGGGCTTTTTACTGCTATTTCCTTACTATTTATTGATTATTTACACTCAGTCGCATTGTGCTTACTGTTTTCGAAACTCAGCCTGGTTTACACTAGTTTAAGATATAAAATGATGTTTTGGGTCGAGTAGCCCATTTTACTGATACGCCCGAGGGGCTTTTGAGAGGTTCTGACTGAGTGAGGCCGAGGGCCTGATTGTGAGGATATGATACGCCACGAGGTGGCTTGATATTAGTACTTGGGCTGAAGGAGCCCCTCTGGAGTTTGTACACACTCCCAGCGAGCGTAGGTACCTACTTAGTGCTGAGTGCTGAGTGCCGAGTGTCGAGTGCCTAGTGATGAATGATTGGGAGGCATGAGTGACAGTGAGGTTGCCCGAGGGGCTGCTACTGAGTGGGTGTGAGGTGCTGAGTGATGTTCTGCCCGATGGGCGATTTATGATTCATGTTTTTGCCAGAGGGGCTACTTATGATTTATTTCATTTTTACACTAAATCTTTCGGTTTGAAATTGTTGAAAAACACATTTTTCAAAGGATTTTTCTGAAGTTGGTTTTAAGGCATGATGATTTTATATATCTATGTATATACTGTTGGAAAGAAAGGCCGTGCATATTGTGAATTGATGATATTGATTTTTATGTGTTTCTTGCCGCTTAGACTTGATTTATTTTCATTACTATTGAGTTGGCGTACTTACGTTACTCCCTGCACCCCTGTGTGCAGATTCAGGTGCAGATACCGAGCATTAGCTATCTATTCTGTGCGGAGACGGAGTTCGGGATATAGAGGTAGCTGTTCAGCGTCCGCAGCATCTCTGTTTTCCCTTCTTTTGTTGTATCTAGCTATTCGTTCGGAGGTTCTTTGGGGGTTGGTTGGATTGTTTAACTATTTATTTTTCCTAATGGAATTAGTAAATTCTATATACTTTATGAAATTCTTGCAATTGGTTGGGATTTTGAAAAGAAACTGTAAATATGTGATTAATGGCTAGCCTCGTTCCACGATAGGCACCATCACGAACGGTTTAGGATTTGGGGTAGTAACAATTCCTCTCCAATAAATTGTCCAAGTTCACTACTAAGATATAGTTCCACGTTGTGCTATGTTTCCTGCAGAGCTTGACAATTCTAAAAGTATTCTTGAGGAAATAAAATGCAATATGCCATAAAAGTAGTCTTATGAACATAATATTTAGGCATCAATTCATGAGAAATGTGAATTTATTGGGAAAACTTATAAATTATAAATTGATGATGATATCTTTCATGATTGGAAATAGGATATGAAAATTTTAGATTATAAAAATAAATGCATTTGACAATGATTTTTGAAGGATTAAATATTTCAGCAGTGCTTATGCAACTGTGACCACTTGGGTCGAAATAAATTAATGTCCTTATTGAGAAAGGATTAGCAGTATGTCTTATTTTAAGGCGGACGACCATGATATGTTTTATTAAACGAGAACTGGTCCCAATATGTCCCATTGGAAGGTGGACGAGCTCGAGATATCCTATTTGAGGGAGAACGATAATATGTCCTATTTGTGGGTAGGTAACTCAAAATATCCTATTTGAGGGCGGATGGACCCGATATATCCTATTTGAGGGCGGATAGACCCGATATATCCTACTTAAGGGCGGATAGACCCGATGTATCCTATTCGAGGGAGGATAGACCCTATTTATCCTATTCGAGGGCGAATGGACCCGATATATCCTATTTGAGGGCGGATGAACCCGATAAATCCTATTTGAGGGCGGATGGACTCGATATATCCTATTTAAGGGCGGATCGACCCGACATGTCCTATTTGAAGGTGGAAAAACCTGACATGTGGTGCTTGATTTGCAATTACAAAGATTGATGCAGCACGGAGAGCTTGATATGGTGCAGAGATCTTGATATAGTGCTAGAGTTATAAAAAGAATAATCAGGGTGCGATGCAAAGAGCTTGGCGCAGTGGCGGATATCCATGGTGCTGAGAGCTTGGTGCAATGTTTTTACAGTAGCGAACATTTTTGTTGCGATACCAAAGATTTGGGAATTTGCATGCTAAAGTTTATTATTAGTAAATTTCTGCATCAAAGAAAAGTATAAGTTTCAAAGTATGACTTGCGTTGACTCGGCTTGATTCATTTCTTCATCTTGCAATTTCTGACTTGATGCAGAGCTTCTAAAATAATGTGCAATATCATTCAAGAATAGCTAAAGGTTTCCCCTGCATTACTCAAAGAGAATTCGTTAACATAAAAGAAAATGGTTGCCTTGCAAGGAACGTCGATGTTTTGGCATTGAATCTGCATCTTCATGGCTACGGCATTTCAAAACTTGTTGACGCGAATATGACAAGAATTAGCTCGGAAACCTAACTTCTGCTTTGCCAAATAATAAGAATCCTTCTACAAAATCTGCTCCTGTTTTGTCTTTTGGGGGAAATAATTTTTTTTGTTGTATTGAGACTGAACCCATATGGCTGCCTACGTATCCCCTCTTAAATGGGACGCAGGTCAAAATGTAGTTCATTACAAAAGTATCAGAAGAATTGCAAAAGAGTAGTACTAAGGATGGGCGGGTGGAGAATGGTTGGAATATGACATCATTCTCAGTCTTCTTGATCGGCTATGCGTTTTCTTTTCAAACATCTTGGTGCAAATTTTGATGGATCGCCTTTGACAATGATTGTGCCTGCAATTGAAATTTCGCAATTATTGCTTGGTAACTCAGGTTGTATCTTTATATTGCCTTGCTCAATCATGCTTTGTATCTTGAATTTGAGTGCTGAACATTCTTCGGTGTCATGTTCTTGAATGTTTGAATGGAATGAACAATTCTTGTATAGATCAAAGTTTTTAGGTGGATGCTCAGAGATAAATCCTTTCCTCGGTTGTATAAGACCTTTGGCTTTCCATCTTTCAAGTATTTCAACCAATGGCTCATCCAAAGAAGCGAAAAAACAGTGATTCATTTTCTTTTGTTGTCGAAGGTTAGTTGTGCTTGGTGAGATAGCTTCTGGAAGTTTTGTTGATAACTTTGCTGGATATTAGAGTGGAGGTGCATGTTGTGGAAGTTGGAAGTAGCATAAGATTGAAAAAGTTGGTTATTATCATAGCATTGTGGCTGGTGCATTGTTGTGGCAATTGAGTTATCTTTACTTTTGCTTTGCAGGTTTCCAGGTATATCTTGATGGAAGGTTTGGTTAATGGCTTGAGCTGTTGAATTGCCTACAACTTTTCCTTCCTGAATTCCACATTCTAGCTCGTTTCCAATTCTAATCAAATCAGAGAAACTGCGTGCACAAAATGCGAGCAACTTATCAAAATATATGCCTTCTTGAATTTGAATGAAGGTTGAGATCAATTCTCCCTCAGGCAGTGGTAGATGTATTTTCGAAGCTTTTAATCTCCACCGCGTGGCATACTCTTGAAAAGATTAATGCGGAATTTCTTTACTTTGAGCAAATCAGTCATGTGCCAATCTCGTTCGATGTTTAACTCATATTGCTTCACAAAATCGCGAGCCATATCTTCCCATGTACGCCATTTGCCAAAGTCTTGTCTGGTGTACCAAATGAGTGCTAATCCGGACAACTTTGAATGAATAATCTCATTCGAGTGGCCTCATTTATGTCCAATACAAATCAATCTGCTACAGTAATCCTTTAAATGAGCAATGGGATCTCCCATCCCGTTAAAAGTGTTGAATTTTGGCAGCTTAGCCCCCGGCGGAAGCTCACCATCTGGATGCAAACACAAATCTTCATATCTTAAACTTTGATAATTTTTTGATTGCAGTTCTTCTTCAATGGCTTTTCTTAGATTGTGGAACTCAGTATCCAAATCCTTACGGTTGTTTGGCTGGATTTCTCTTTCACATCTAGCATACCCAATGCTAATTGGTCTTGATTGTATTCCCTAAAAGGAATTGCGACCGTGGAAGGATGGATATTTGGCATTATCATAACTTGACTGGGAGTGTAGGTTAATGGTATTTGCAGAGATATTGTATAAGTAGGATTTGGGCAAGAAGATATGGTTAAGCAAAATTTTTTATTTGAGCTGGAAGTAGAGGCTGTATTTGGAAGAAGGTTGAAAGTGCTTCCCAGATTAACCAATATGTTTCTTCGTACCACATTTCCCTCGGTATCATCACCTTCTGCTTGCAATAATCTCATACCGGTAATGAATGCTTCAAATTTTTCTGCCATTATAGCCCCGTCGTTTATGCAGATTCATAGCCAAAACAATGTCCAATGCTACGAAACCTTTAAAGAAAAAATAAAACTATACAAACAAGAAATAAAGCGTTAGGATATCCATCATAATAAATGCACGAAATAATAAAACATAGATAAATTCATGATATGGTTAAGAAGGAGCCCTAAACTATAAACAATAGCCTAAGTTGTAAAATGGATGGACGAGGAATGACTTGTTATTTAAGGGCTCTAACGCTCGAGACTTGTTGACATGAAAATAAATCGATTTGAAGTTTTGTGAAAGGTTAACTCGTGTCAAACATCAAAGCATTAGCTCTAGCATAGCTCCTTTTCTTTCCATGGGTGTAGCATATTTCAAAAATTGCCCCAATATTTAGGAAGTTTTTGATTATTACTCCATGGCATGATGTTCCTTTCGAGCATACTCATTCGGCATGCTAAAAATTTGCCCCAGTTTCTTTGCTTTAATGAGACTGAGCCTTACTTATGTTGCATGCATATCCTAAACAAGGGAAGGTGGGTGGGGAATGATAATCTTTAAAATTCCGTGATAGGGTCCTTGTTAATCATGCTTGTTCTTCATACAAATTGCTGGAAGCTTACAATGCCCTTTCTATCAAGAAAGAGTGCAGATGTCACAACCCCAAATCCTAAATCGGCCGTGATGGCGCCTATCGTGGAACTAGGCTAGCCAACAGCCACATATTTACAGTTCCTTTCCAAAATTTGCAAAACATTTTCAACATTCATAAACGTATATAAATTTCTGAATCTTTTAAGCAAAACAAAACAGCTAACAGTCTACAACCATCCCCAAGATCCGGAGCCAACATGTCATAAGCATCTAAGGAAAATACCAAAAATTCTACTGTCATAATACAAAAATCCCGGAGCGAAGAACTAAGTACAAAATAAGAAAGGGATGCAGAGATGTTGTGGACGCTGAACATCTACCTCTATGTCCCGACTCCGGCTCCGCACAGAAATAGATGACTAACGCTCGGTACCAACACATGTATCGGCACACAGGGGTGCAGGGAGTAACGTGAGTACGCCAACTCAGTAGTAATGAAAATAAATCAAGTCTAAGCAATAAGAAACACATAAGATCAAGTCATCAGTTCACAATAAGCAGAACCTTTCTTTCCAACAGTGTATATATATATATACATATATATATATATATATATCAAATCAACATGTTTTAAAAGCCAATTTCAGTAAAGTCCTTTGAAAAATGTGTTTTCCAATAATTTCAGAAATAAATATACCCGAAGAATTTAGTGTAAGATGAAATAAATCATAAATATCCCCTCGGGCCAAAACATGAATAATAAATCGCCCCTCGGGAAGAACATTACTCAGCATACCTCACAATTACTTAGTTTCATCCACTCGGGCGACCTCACTGTCACTCATGCCACCCAATAACTCGTCACTCGACACTCGCACTCAGTAGGTACCTGCGCTCACTGGGCGTGTGTACAGACTCCGGAGGGGCTCCTTCAGCCCAAGCGCTAAAAATCAAGCCACCTCGTGGCATCTCATATCCTCACAATCAGGCCCTCGGGCTATCAGTAAAACGGGGTACTCAACCCAAAACATCATTTTATAACTCAAATAGTGTAAATAAGGCTGAGTTTCGAAAACAGTTAAGCATATTATGACTGAGCGTAAATCATAAGTCAACACAGTGAGGAAATAGCAGTAAAAAAGCCCCCAAGGGGGTCCAAACAATGATGTTTAGAGTATGATTTAGAGTAAAATACGCAACTCAATAGTTGTCGCAGAAAGGACCAAGTCCAAATCCAAAAATTAGTGCACTCCACACACTCGTCATCCGACATGTTCTCCACTCTAAAAATAGTGAGAAAATACCAAGTCCGGGGTTTCATACCCTCAGGACAAGATTTATAGTCATTACTTACCTCCACCCGGGCCAAAATACTAATCCGCGATGCTCTTGCCCCTCAAATCGGCTCCCGATTGCTCGGAATCTAACCAAAACCAATTTAACATCATCAATATACTTAAATGAACAAGGCCCAATCGAAAACTATCAATTTTAGGCCCAATTCTCGAAATTGGCCAAACCTGAGTGTCACGACCCGAAATCCCACCTTCAGGCGATGATGGCGCCTAACGTAGCACCCGCTAGACAAGCCAACGTGTTAACTGTATTGATTTATTAACAAGTGAAAATAGAAAACACTTATTATATATCTGAAATAAAGTGCGGAAGCATTAACATAATTTAAATAAACATAGCTAATAACGTAGAAATCCCCTTTAAGTACAACCCATAAGTGGAGTCACAATCTCACGAACTAGTCTAAGATTTGACTAAGAACAACAGTTTGAAAATAAATGATGTATCTGTCTGGAAAACACATAAGAGACAGGATGAAAGATAGACAGGGACACCGAGATCCACGAACGCCATGCAGAACTACCTCAGTGTCGTCTTGGATGGACTGAAGGACACTTCCACTAGCGATGTCCACTGGGTCCGGCTGCGTAATCTGTACAACATAAAGAAGTGCAGGTGTAGCATCAGTACAGCCGACCCCATGTACTGAGTAAGTGACGAGCCTAACCTCGGCGAAGTAGTGATGCGGCTAGGACTCGACAACAAATTGTACCTGTGCAGTTTAATAGTATATCAGAAAAATAAACAAGAATACAGTTACAGAGAAGAACATGCTGGGGATAAGAGATAGCAAATACTGAAATGACGGAAACGAAAAAACAGTCTAAATTATCCGAAAATAATAACGGGGATGGATAACACGAATTAAACAGTGAAAAGAAATGGCACAGCATGTCCACTCGTGCAAAAAAATATAAAATATGGCACATAATGTCCCCTCGTGCATAAACACATAAACATGGCACGTAATGTACCCTCGTGCATAAAACATCACAATCACGGCACAGAATGTCCCCTCGTGCATATATATATCATGAACACGGCACGGAATGTCCCCTCGTGCATAATAATAATAAACACAGCACAGAATGTTCCCTCGCGCATCTAATAATCAATCGGCACGGAATGTTCCTTCATGCATAAATATAATCAATCGGCACGGAATGTTCCTTCGTGCATAAATAATAATCAATCGGCACAGGATGTTCCTTCCTTCATGATGAGTGTAAAAGCAACAATTGATATGAAAGATTAACAATAAGACATTTAAAATGTTCAGAAATAATCAACAAAATTCTACTGTCCCGGCAAGGGACTCAGCTATAACCAATCTCACTCAGAGGTATTATGTCAATAGTAAAATCCTCGACCGAACACATAATCAATAATTTTTCTACGTCATGAAATAACTTCAAGGTACCACTTCCAAGGTTCCCAATAATTCACAACACGGAGAATATCAAAGAACATTAAACAACTCATCAAAATCGACTCACGGGCATGCTTGACCACAACATATAGGTACCTGTCACCTCACCTATACATTGGACATGAATTACACATAGTAAATAGGACTCTATACCTATTCCCTCAAGCTAGGGTTAGGCCAAACACTTACCTCGGCTCAAAGAATGCAAGCCAAGCCTCAATCACGACCTTTCCTCTTGAATCCGACGCCAAAACGATAATATCTAGACATAATTGACTTAATAACATCAACAATAATTCAATAACTCAATCCCAAAGCCTAAATATACATTTAGCATAATTCTTCCAAAAATACCAAAATTTGACCCCGGGCCCGCTTGGTCCAAACTTGAGGTTCGGACCAAAACCCGATCACCCATTCCCCCACGAACCCGAAGATACAATTTATTTTGAAATCCGCCCTGAAATGAGGTTGAACTCCTAAAATTTCGAAAAGCACTAACTCTACCTAAAACCCCAATTTCTACCCTTGATTTCATGTTTTTAGGCCTAGATTCTAATGATTGATGAAGGAAAATGGAAGAAACTAGAGTTAAGATCACTTACCTAAATGGTTATGGAGGAAGAGTAGCTTGGGAATAGGCTATGGGGCTTGGAGAAGAAGGAGAGGGTGAAAATATGAAGAATCCTGAAATAGCATTATGTTTTTAAGGCTTTAAACTCACTGGGCGAATTTACTCTATGCGATCACGGAAAGGGAGTTGCGATCATGGAGAGTACTGGGTTTTAGACTTACGCGATCGCGAACAAGGGACTGCGATCGCGGGCGTACTGGACAGTGACAATCGCGATCGCGTTCACGTAGAGCAACACGCTGCCCTGCCCCCAGATCCCTTTAACGCTGTGCGATCGCGTGAGGCCCCTTGCGATCGCGTAGAGCACTACCCCCGGGATCTGCGATCGGGTCCAAGGCCCTATGTTCAGGTAGGGTAATTTCCCAACCCCCATCGATATGAACATCGTGATCGCGTGAATCACACCGCGATCGCGGAGAGCAAATCACAGAACACCAGAACAACCCAAAAACACCAGAAATTTCCTAAGTTTAGCACCCTAACACCTACCCGGAACTCACCCGAGCCCTCGGGGCTCAAAACCAAATATACACACGACTTCGAAATCATCCAACGAACTTATTCGAGTTATTAAACCACTAAAATAACATAAAAACAATGAATTAAGCTCCAAAATCTATAGAATTTTCTCAAACTTCATAAACTTCTAAATTCTCCGATTTTGATCCGAATCACGTCAAACCAAGTCCGTTTCTTTCCAAATTTTACAGATAACTCATATAACACATATTGAACCTGTTCCGGGCTCCGGAACCATAATACGGGCTCGGTAATACGTATTTCACATCAAATTTCATTTTCAAAAGTCTTTCTTATTTTCAAAAAATAATTTTCTTTAAAAATTCATTTCTCGGACTTGGGACCTTGGAATTCGATTCCGGACATACGCCCAGATCCCATATTTTTCTACGGACCCTCGGGGATTGTAAAATCACGGGTCCGGGTCCGTTTACCAACAATGTTGACCAAAGTCAACTTTAATCCTTTAATTATCATAAATTCAACTGTATAACACATTTCCACATGAAGACTTCTCGGTTACGCACTCTTGCTGTGCACGCACATCGAGGTGACATAAACGGAGACTTTCGGGGCCTCGGAACACAATTTTTTCTAAATTTACACAAGATGACCTTTTGGGTCATCACGATCTCCACCTCTAAAACAATTGTTCGTCCTCGAACGGACATAGAAAAGTACCTGAATTGGGGAAAAGGTGGGGATAATAGTGCTGCATGTTGGTCTCAGACTCCCAAGTAGCTGCCTCAACATGCTGACCTCTCCACTAAACACAAACTAAAGGATAACTCTTCGATCTCAACTGTCGCACCTACCGGTCTAATATGGCTATCGGCTCCTCCTCATAAGACAAATCCATGTCCAACTGGACACTTATGAAGTCAAGTACATGAGATAGATCCGCAATATACCTCCGGAGCATAGACACGTGAAATACCGGATGCACGACTGAGAGACTAGGTGGCAAGGCAAGTCTGTAGGCCACCTCTCTTACCTTGTTTAGAATCTCAAATGGACCAATGAACCTAGGGCTCAACTTGGCCTTTTTTCCGAATCTCATCACGCCCTTCATGGGAGACACCCAAAGAAATACCCGGTCGCCTATCATAATTGCCAAATCTCGAACTCTGCGATCCACATAACTCTTCTACCTGGACTGAGCTGTACGAAGTCTATCCTGAATGATCTTCACCTTGTCCAAGGCATACTGGACTAACTCCGAACCCAACAATCTAGCCTCTCCCAGCTCAGACCATCCGACTGGAGACCGACACCGTCTACCATACAACGCCTCATATGGAGCCATCTGAATGCTCGACTGATAGCTGTTGTTGTAGGCAAACTCAGCTAAAGGCAAGAACTGGTCCCACGAACCACCAAAGTCAATGACACAAGCTCACAACATATCCTCCGAAATCTGAATAGTACGCTCGGACTGCCCGTCCGTCTGAGGATGAAATGCTGTGCTCAAATCAATCTGGGTGCCCAACTCTCGCTGAAATACTCTCCAGAAATGGGTGGTAAACTGAGTACCTCGGTCGGATATAATGGATATGGGCACACCATGCAGTCTAACAATCACTCTCATATAGGTCCTTTCCAACTTCTCTGTAATATACAAAACTGATACTGTAATGAAGAGCGCTGACTTGGTCAGCCTATCAACAACGACCCATACTGCATCAAACATCCTCTGAGTCCGTGGGAGTCCAACTACAAAGTCCATGGTGATATGTTCCCACTTCCACTAGGGAAGCTGAATCTGCTGCATCAAACCACCGGGTCTCTGGTGCTCGTACTTAACCTACTGACAGTTCAAGTACCGAGCTACATAAGCTACAATGTCCTTCTTCATCCTCCGACACCAATAGTGCTGCCGCAAGTTCTGATACATCTTTGGGGCACCCGGATTGATAGAATACCGAGAACTATGGGCCTCCTGAAGTATCAACTCACAAATACCATCCATATCAGGTACACAAATCCGACCCTGCATCCTCAAAACTCCCTCAACATCAACCGTAACCTTCTTGGCATCTTCGTGCCTGACCCTATCTCTAAGAACACATAAATGGCGATCATCATACTGCCTGGCCCGAATACGGTCATACAATGAAGAACGGGTCACGATATGGGCCAAAACACTGCCAGTCTCACAAACCTCCAATCTCACAAATCGGTTTTCTAAAGCCTGAACATCCAAAGCAAGAGGTCGCTCTCCGACTGATAAATAAGCAAGACTACACATACTAGTTGACTTCCGGCTCAAAGAATCGGCCACCACATTGGCCTTCCCCGGATGATAAAGAATGGTAATATCATAATCCTTCAGCAACCCTAACCATCTCCTCTGCCTCATGTTCAAATCCTTCTGTTTGAACAGATACTGTAAGATCTTATAATCCGTGAACACCTCACATGGCACACCATACAAATAATGCCTCCAAATCTTCAATGCATGTACAATAGCTTCTAACACCAAGTCATGAACTGGATAGTTCTTCTCATGAACCTTCAACTGACGAGAAGCATAGGCTATAACCTTTCCATCCTGCATCAACACTGCGCCAAGCCCAACTCGTGAAGCATCACAATACACGGTATACGGTCCTGAACCTGTGGACAAAACTAACACTGGTGCCATGGTCAAGGCTGTCTTGAGCTTCTGAAAGCTTGCCTCATACTCTTCTGACCACCTGAACTAGGCACTCTTCTGAGTCAACCTGGTCATCGGGGCCGCAATGGATGAAAAGCCCTCCAAAAACCGGCGATAATAACCTGCTACGCCCAAGAAACTCCGGATCTCTGTGGCTGAGGTGGGTCTAGGCTAATCTCTGACTGCTGAAATCTTCTTGGGATCCACCGGAACACCCTCTGACGATACCACATGGCCTAGAAATGCAACTGAACTCAACCAGAACTCACACTTGGAAAATTTTGCATACAACTGACTATACCTCAAAGTCTGGAGGACGACTCTAAGGTGCTGCTCATGCTCCTCTTGACTGCGAGAGTATATCAATATATCATCAATGAAAACAATCATAAATGAGTCCAAATAAGGCCTGAACACTCAGTGCATCAACTCCATAAAAGCAGCGGGGGCATTTGTCAGCCCAAATGACATCACCAAGAACTCATAATGCCTATAACGAGTGCGAAAGGCTGTCTTAGGGACATCAGACGCCCTAATCCTCAGCTGATGGTAACCAGATCTCAAGTGAATCTTGGAAAACAATGAAGCACCCTGAAGCTGGTCGAATAAATTATCAATCCTCGGTAAAGGATACTTGTTCTTAATAGTAAACTTATTCAACTTCCAGTAGTCCACATCCTCATCGAGCCATCTTTCTTCTTGACAAACAATACTGGAGCACCCCAAGGAGAAACACTAGGCCTAGTGAAGCCTTTATCCAACAAATCCTACAACTGATCCTTCAACTCCTTTAACTCTGGCGGGGCCATACGATACGACGGAGTAGAAATAGGCTGGGTGCCCTGAGCTAACTCAATACAAAAATCAATATCCCTATCGGGTGGCATACCCGGCAGGTCAGCAGTGAATACCTCTGGAAACTCACGAACCATGGGCACAGACTCTAGGGAAGGAACCTCGGCGCTAGAATCACGAACATAGGCCAGATAGGCCAAACAACCCTTCCCGACCATGCGCCGAGCCTTCATATAAGAAATAACTCTACTAGAAGAATGACTAGGAGTCCCCCTCCACTCCGAACAAGGCACCCCTGGAAAAGCCAAGGTCAGTGTCTTGGCATGACAGTCCAGAATAGCATAATAGGGGGATAACCAATACATCCCCAATATAACATCAGAGTCAACCATATCGAGAAGCAAAAGATCAACCTGAGTCTCCAGACCACCAATGACTACTAAGCCAGCACGGTAGACTCGATCTAACACTAAAGAATCACCCACCGGTGTAGACACACGCACAACAGTACTCAAGGAATCACATGGCATACTCAAATAAGGGGCAAAATATGAATACACATAGGAGAATGTAGAACCCTGATCAAATAACACCGAAGCCTCTCGGCTGCAAACTGAAATCGTACCTGTAATAACTGCATCAAAAGCCTCAGCATCAGGCCTGGAAAGAAAAAGCATTGCACCGGGGCTGAGCCCCTCCAACCTGATCATCTCTGGATCATCCTACTGCGACCTGACCTCTACCTCTTGTGGCATGTCCTCCACCTCTATGAGTCTGACCTCTACATCTTGCACCCCGACCGCCACCCAAAGCTGGCTGAGGGGGTGGGGGTGCGCCTAATGCGAGAACCATGGCACGAGAACCCTGATACTGAGACTCACCAGAACGTCGGGGGCAAAACTTGGAAATATGCCCCAAACCACCGCAAGTATAACAAGGCCTCTACTGATGTGGTTGCTGACTCTGGAATTGGCCCTATCGACCCTGATAACCACCCTGGAAACTCTGAAGTGGCGGTGCACAGATAGGTGCTGGTGGTGCACCAATAGGAGCTGGAGGTGCACTGTGAGCTACCTAAAGTGCCGACTGATAGGGTCTGGGAGGATGACCTCTGCCTGAAGAATCCCTGCCCCCAGATGAGGCTCCACTGAAACAACCAAGGTGACGGGGCCTCTTGTCAGCCTCCTGACCCCCACCCTGTGACATAATCATCTCAATCCTCCTGGCCACATTGGCCGCATCCTGGAATGAAATATCAGTACCTGACTCCTTGGCCATCTGAAGCCTGATGGGCTGAGCCAAACCCTCAATAAACCTCCTCACTCTCTCACGATCAGTGGGGAGTATAATACTAGCATGCCGAGCTAGAGTGATGAACCTGGTCTCGTACTGAGTGACAGACATAGATCCCCGCTGGAGGCGCTCAAACTGCCTCCGAAGATCCCCCGTCTGAGTAACTGGAAGGAACTTCCCCACGAATAACTCGGAGAACTGAGCCCAAGTCAATGGTGCAGACTCAAGTGGCCTGGTCAAGCAATAGTCTCTCTACCAAGTCTTGGCGGCACGCGAAAGGTGAAAGGTGGCAAAATCAACTCCAATGGACTCTACTATGCCCATGTTCTGAAGAACCTCATGACAGCTGTCCACATAATCCTGGGGATCCTGTGATGGTGAACAAGTAAATGTAGTAGTGAACAACTTGGTGAATCTATCCAATCTCCATAAATCATGTGCTGACATAGCTGCTCCCTCAACTGCCGGGGCCACAATGCCCGGCTGAGCTACTCCGATCATCTGAGGTGCCGGAGTCTGGAACTGAGGAGCTAGCTGCTCTGGCGTGCGAGTAGCAGGAGTCTGGGTCCCTCTCCCAACCTGAGAGACGGCCGGTGCAGTAGTAGGAAGACCAGCCTGAGCCACACTCTCCATGAGTCCCACTAAGCAGACTAGAGCATCTTGAAGCACCGGGGTGGCAATGAACCCCTCTGGGACCTGAGCTGGTCCAACTGGAACTGTCTGAGTAGGAACCTCACCGGCAAAGTCTACCTGTGGGTTTTGTACTGGGGCTGCTACTATGGGCTGAGCCCTGCCCCTGCCTCGGCCTCTAATACGGCCTTGGCCTCGACCCCTCGTAGGAGCTGCAATAGGAGAATCGGGCTGCTGATCGGTAGATGAGGAAGCATGCGTTCTCGCCATCTGCGAGAGAATAGAATCGAAACTCAATTAGCATTTAGAATTCAAATCGCACGACAGAAAAGAAGAAAAGTGAAGTTATTCCTAACTTTGTAGCCTCTGGGGGATAAGTACAGACGTCTCCGTACCGATCCCTCAGATACCAAGTTTGTCCGTGAGTTGTGAGACCTAAGAAACCTAGTGCTCTGATACCAACTTGTCATGACCCGAAATCCCACCTTCAGGTCGTGATGGCGCCTAACGTTGCACCCGCTAGACAAGCCAATGTGTTAACTGTATTGATTTTTTAACAAGTGAAAAGAGCAAACACTGACTATGTATGTGGAAGCATTAACATAATTCTAAATAAACACAGCTAATAATGCAAAAATCCTCTTTAAGTACAACCCATAAGTGGAGTCACAATCTCACGAACTAGTCTAAGATTTGACTAAAAATAACAGTTTGAAAATAAATGATGTATCTATTTGGAAAACACATAAAAGACAGGATGAAAGATAGACAGGGACGCCGAGATCCACGAACGCCATGCGGAACTACATCAGTGTCGTCTGGGATGGACTGAAGGACACTCCCACTAGCGATGTCCACTAGGTCCGGCTGCGTAATCTGCACAACATAAAGAAGTGCAGGTGTAGCATCAGTACAACCGACCCCATGTACTAAGTAAGTGCCGAGTCTAACCTCGGCGAAGTAGTGACAAGGCTAGGACACGACAACAAATTGTACCTGTGCAGTTTAATAGTATAGCAGAAAAATAAACAAGAATAAAGTTACGGGGAAGAACATGCTGGGGATAAGAGATAGCAAATACTAAAATGATGGAAACGAAACAACAGTATAAATTATCCGAAAATAATAACGGGGATGGAAAACACGAATTAAACAGTGAAAAGAAACGGCACGACATGTCCCCTCGTGCATAACAATATAAAATATGGCACAGAATGTCCCCTCGTGCATAAACACATAAACATGGCACAGAATATCCCCTCGTGCATAAAACATCACAATCACGGCACAGAATGTCCCCTCGTGCATATAAATATATCATCAACATGGCACAGAATGTCCCCTCGTGCATAATAATCATAAACACGGCACGGAATGTCCCCTCGTGCATAAATAATAATCAATCAGCACGGAATGTTCCTTCGTGCATAAATGTAATCAATTGGCACGAAATATTCCTTCGTGCATAAATAATAATCAATCGGCACGGAATGTTCCTTCGTGCATGAGGAGTGTAAAAGCAACAATTGATATGAAAGCTTAACAATAAGACATTTCAAATCTTCAGAAATAATCAACAAAATTCTACTGTCCCGGCAAGGGACTCAGCTATAACCAATCTCACTCAGAGGTATAATGTCAACAGTAAAATCCTTGACCGAACACATAATTAATAATTTTTCTACGTCATGAAATAACCTCAAGGTACCACTTCCAAGGTTCCTAATAATTCACAACACGGAGAATATCAAAGAACATTAAACAACACATGAAAATCGACTCACGTGCATGCTTGACCACAACATATAGGTACCCGCCACCTCACCTATACATTGGACATGAATTACACATAGCAAATAGGACTCTATACCTATTCCCACAAGCTAAGGTTAATCCAAACACTTACCTCGGCTCAAAGAATGCAAGTCAAGCCTCAATCACGGCCTTTCCTCTTGAACCCGACTCCGAAACGATAATATCTAGACATAACTGACTTAATAACATAAATAATAACTCAATCCCAAAGCCTAATTATACATTTCCCATAATTCTTCCGAAAATACCAAAATTCGACCCCGGTCCTGCTTGGTCCAAACTCGAGGTTCGGACCAAAACCCGATCACCTATTCACCCATGAACCCGAAGATAAAATTTGTTTTGAAATCCGACCCAAAAATGAGGTTGAATTCCCAAAATTTCCAAAAGCCCTAACTCTACCCAAAACCCCACATTTCTACCCTTGATTTCATGTTTTTAGGCCTAGATTCTAATGATTGATGAAGGAAAATGGAAGAAACTAGAGTTAAGATCACTTACCTAAGTGTTTATGGAGGAAGAGTAGCTTGGAACTCGGCTATGGGGATTGGAGAAGAAGGAGAGGGTGAAAATATGAAGAATCCCGAAATAGCATTCTGTTCTTAAGGCTTTAAAATCACTGGGCGAATTTACTCTACGCGATTGCCGAAAGGGAGTTGCGATCGCGGAGAGTAGTAGGTTTTAGACTTACGCGATCGCGAACAAGGGACTGCGATCGTGGGAGTACTGGACACTGACAATCGCGATCGTGACCAAGTGAATGCGTTCGCGTAGAGCAACACGCTGTCGTGCCCCTATATCCCTTTAACGTTATGTGATCGCATGAGGCCTCTCGCAATCGTGTAGAGTACTACCCCCCAGGCTTTGCGATCGCGTTCAAGGCCCTGCGTTCGTGTAGGGTAATTTCCCAACCCCCATCCATATGAACACCGCGATCGCGTGAATCACACTGCGATCGCGGAGAGCAAATCACAGAACAGCAGAATAACCCAAAAACACTAGAAATTTCCTAAGTTTAGCACCCAGACACCTACCCGAAACTCACCCGAGACCTCGGGGTTCAAAACCAAATATACACACGACTTCGAAATCATCCTACGAACTTAGTCGAGTAATTAAACCACTAAAATAACATCAAAAACAATGAATTAAGCTCCAAAATCTATAGAATTTTCTTAAACTTCATAAACTTCTAAATTGTCCGATTTTGATCTGAAACACGTCAAACCAAGTCCGTTTCTTTCCAAATTTTACAGATAACTCACATAACACATATTGAACATGTTCCGGGCTTCGGAACCATAATACGGGCTCGGTAATAAAGATTTCATATCAAAGTTCATTTTCAAAAGTCTTTCTTATTTTCAGAAAACAATTTTCTTTAAAAATTAATTTCTCGGACTTGGAACCTCGGAATTCGATTTCGGGCATACGCCCAGCTCCCATATTTTCATACGGACCCTCTGGGACCATCAAATCATGGATCCTAGTTTGTTTACCAAAAATATTGACCAAAGTCAACTTTATTCTTTTAATTATCATTAATTCAACTGTTTAACACATTTCCACTTAAAGACTTCTCAGATACATGCTCGGACTGTGCACGCACATCAAGGTGAGATTAACGGAGGCTTCCGGAGCCTCGGAACACAGGTTTTGCTAAATTTACACAAGATGACTTTTTGGGTAATCACACCGAGCCCCGGGCCCACGTCTCAGAATTCGATAAAAATCGTATCACAAGAATCCTTATCCCTTCCCGAGTCTTCACATATAAGATGCATCAAAATCCGACCACAAACAACCCCTAAACTCCTTAATTATAAGTCTCATTTTCCCAAGCCCTAAACCCCCAATTAATCCACTAATTCCAAGCCTAATCCGCCACATAATAACATAGAATCGAGTTTATAGTCAGAGAAACTTACCTCCACTAAAGACCCTCGAAATCCTCCTCCAAATGGCTCTCAAAATGACTCAACCTGCATGCAAAAGTGATGAGAAATGCCAAAATTTTGCGGAGACATATATTTATACTTCCAGCCCAGTTAATCCTCACCTACGGACCCGTACCAGCTGTCCCAGGTGCGCACCTGCGAAAAATCACTTAAAGTCTAAATTCTGCACCTGCGACTCCACTTTCGCACCTAAGACTCCGTAGGTGCGGTCCCACGTCCGCATCTGTGGTCCCTCACTGAGCTGCCTAAATTCCGCATCTGCGGATTCCTTTCCTCTTTTGTGGGCCCGCACCTGCGGTTCCCCATCCGCAGGTCACACCAGTAAAATGGCACCAACAGCAGCTTTGCTGCAAAATTACATGCCCAAACCTCCGTTAAACCTCCGAAATCAATCTCGAGCCCCTTGGAGCCCAACCAATAATTCCAGCAGGTCCCATAACCTTATTCAAACTTAGTCGAGCCTTCGAAACACCAAAAACAACAGAAAACACCAAAATCACATCAAATTCAAGCCTATGAACTTTGAAACATCTAAGTTTCACCAAGGATGCCGAAACGATCCAAAACACATTACGAACCTGCTCGAACTTCCGGAATTCCATTCTGATCCCGATAACCTATTTTCCCTTGCTGACCTGAATTCACCAAAAACTCAACTTCGCCAATTCAAGGCTAATCTACACTGGACACCAAACCACATTCCGAACACACCCCAAAGTCCCAAATCACCTAAAGAAGCTATCTGAGCCATAAAGTCAACATTCCGAGGTCGTTTACCAATAAGTCAACCCCCAGTTGACTTTTTCAACTATTAAGCCAATTTAAGAGACTAAGGGTCTCAGTTCTCACCACAACCACTCCGAACCCGAACCAACCGACCCAACACAACATAAATAGGATAAGCAACATATGATAAAGAAGAAACGGGGGACACTGGGCAAATTTAACGGAACGACTGGCCGGGTCGTTACATCCTCCCCATATTAAACAAACGTTCATCCTCGAACGGGTCTAGAAATATACCTGGAGTCTCAAATAAGTGAGTATATATGCTCTGCATCTCCCGCTCGGTCTCCCAGGTGGCATCCTCCACCGACTGCCCTGTCCTTAGACCTCAACTTTCTATCGTGACGACTCAAAATAGCCACTGGCTCTACCTTGTATGACATATCACCCTCAAGCTGAACCGTGCTGATGTCCAAAACATGAGATGGGTCACCAACATACTTCCGGAGCATCGAAACATGGAACACAGGATGAACACTCAATAAGCTGGGAGGCAATGCAAGTCTATAAGCCACCTCCCCAACCCTCTGAAGCACCTCAAATGGCCCAATGAACCGGGAACTCAACTTTCCCATCTTCCGGAACCTCATAACACCCTTCATGGGTGACACCTTCAGCAACACCTTCTCCCCAACCATGAAAGACACATCTCGGACCTTCCGGTTCGTATAACTCTTCTGCCTAGACTGTACCATGCAAAGTCGCTCCTGAATCAACTTCAGCTTACCCAACGCATCCCGAACCAAGTCTGTGCTCAATAGCCTAGCCTCACCCGACTCAAACCAACCAACTGGAGATCTGCACCTCCTACCATATAAAGCCTCATATGGAGCCATCTGGATACTCGACTGATAACTATTATTATATGAAAACTCCGTGAGTGGCACAAATTGATCTCATGAACCCCCAAAATCAATGACACATGCACGCAACATATCCTCCAAAATTTGAATAGTATGTTCTGACTACCCGTTAGTCTGAGGATGAAACACTGTGCTCAACTCGACTTGAGTACCCAACTCTCTCTGCACGGCCCTCCAAAACTAAGATGTAAACTGAGTACCTCTGTTAGAAATGATAGAAACTGGAACCCTATGCAATCAGACAATCTCCCTGATGTAAATCTCAGCTAACCGCTCCGAATAATAAGTAGTACCAACAGGAATGAAGTGCACGAACTTGGTTAGCCGATCCACAATAATCCATATAGAATCAAATCTCCTCAAAGTCTGTGGGAGCCCAACTACAAAGTCCATGGTGATTCGCTCCCACTTCCACTCCGGAATATCTAATCTCTGAAGCAATCCACCCGATCTCTGGTGCTCATACTTGACCTGCTGACAGTTGAGTCACCGAGCCACGAACTCAACAGCATCCCTCTTCATCCGCCTCCACCAATAATGCTGCCTCAGATCCTGGTACATCTTCGCGGCACCCGGATGGATGGAATCCTGCGAACAATGGGACTCAACTAGAATCAAGTCTCGATGTCCATCCATATTGGGCATGCAAATCTGGACCTGCATCATGACCCCATCATCACCAATAACCACATCCTTGTCATCACCGCGACAGACCCTGTCTTGAAGAACGAGCAAGTGTGGATCATAATACTGGCATGCTCTAATCTGATCATAGAGAGAAGACCTGGAAGCTACACAAGCCAATACACGCAGGGGCTCTGATAGGTCCAATCTCACCAACTGACCTGCTAAAGCCTGAACATCAAGTGCTAAAGGTAGCTCTGCTGCTGGAAGGTAGGATAAACTCCCCAAACTCTCAGCTCTGCGACTCAGGGCATCGACCACTACATTGGCCTTCTCCGGATGGTATAGAATGGTGAGGTCATAATCCTTGAGAAGCTCGAACCATCTCCTGTGACGCAAATTCAGATCCTCCTGCTTAAAAAAATGCTGCAAACTACGGTGATTAGTGAAAATCTCACAATGCACTCCATACAAATAATGACGCCAAATCTTCAAGGTGGGGACAATAGCTGCTAGATCAAGATCGTGCACTGGATAATTCTTCTTGTGCACCTTCAACTATCTGGACGCATAGGCAATCACCCTACTGTCCTGCATCAAAACCGCTCCAAGGCCAACTCTCGAGGCATCATAGTACGCTGTATAAGAACATGAACCCGTAGGCAAAACCAATACCGGAGCTGTAGTCAAAGCTGACTTGAGCTTCTGAAAGTTCTCACACTCCTCAGTCCACCTGAACTGAGCACCCTTCTGGGTCAGCCTGGTCATAGGTGCTGTAATAGATGAAAATCCCTCTACAAAACGGCGATAATACCCTGCCAAACCAAGGAAACTGCGAATATCGGTAGCCAATGACTGTCTAGGCCAGCTCTGCACTGCCTCCATCTTCTTTGGGTCAACCTGAATACCCTCACTGGACACCACGTGCCCCAAGAACGCTACTGAATCAAGCCAGAACTCACACTTCGAAAATTTTGCATACAACTTCTTCTCCCTCGAGGTCTGAAGCACAACTCTGAAATGCTGCTCATGATCCTCCCGAGATTGGGAATACACCAAGATATCGTCAATAAACATGATCATGAAAGAATGCAGATAAGCTCGAAATGCACTGTGCATCAAGTGCATAAAGGCTGTTGGGGCATTGGTCAGCCCGAATGACATAACCAGAAACTCATAACGACCATATCTAGTTCTGAAGGCAGTCTTCGGGATGTCGGGCCCCCGAATCTTCAACTGATGATAGCCAAAATTCAAGTCAATCTTGGTAAATACCCTGGCACCCTGCAACTGGTCAAACAAGTCACCAATACGAGGCAAGGGATACCGGTTCTTCACTGTAACCTTGTTCAGTTGCCAATAATCAATACACATGCATATAGAACCATCATTCTTCTTCGCAAAAAACACCGGAGCACCCAAAGGTGACACTCTAGGCCGAATGAAACCCTTATCTAGGAGTTCCTGAAGCTGCTTCTTTAATTCCGTCAACTCCGCTGGTGCCATACGATAAGGTGGAATAAAAATAGGTCGAGTTCCTGGCATCAGGTCAATACCAAAATCAATGTCCCTTTCAGGAGGCATGCCTGGCAGGTCTGCATGAAACACGTCCAGAAAATCACGGACCACAGGAACCGAATCAATAGCGGAAGTCACACCAGTGACGTCCCTCACGAAAGCCAAATATGATAAACACCCCTTTTCAACCATACACTGGGCCTTCAGATAGGAAATCACCCTACTAGGCACATACTCAGAAGAACCTCTCCACTCAACCCTCGAAAATCCTGGCATAGCTAAGGTCACGGTCTTAGCGTGACAATCAAGAATATCATGACACGGATAAGCCAATACATGTCCAATATTACGTCAAAATTGACCATGCTAAGTAACAATAGGTCCACTCGGGTCTCCAGACCCCCAATAGATATCACACATGACTGATGCACACGGTCCACAACAATACTATCGCCCACCGGAGTCGACACATGAACCGATGTAACTAGAGACTCATGGAACATATCTAGAAAATGGGAAAAATATGATGAAACATAGGAATATGTAGAACCAGGGTCAAATAAAGCCAAAGCATCTCGGCGACAGACTGAGACAATACCTGTGATCACTACATCGGAGGCCATAGCATATGTCTTGGCTGGAACTGCATAGATACGAGCCTGGCTCCCACCTGCACGACCTCCCCCTCTAGGGCGGCCCCTGGCGGTCTAGCTCCCACCCCTAGCTGTCTGGGTGGGTGGTGAAGTAACTGGAGCCGAAGTCGAGGGCTGGCCTCTCTACTGAGAAGAACCACCAGAATGACGGGGACACTTCCTCCACACGTGCCCAAACTCTCCACACTCAAAACAACTCCCTGGAGCTGGAGACGGAGACTGATAGAAACCCCTAGCACCAGAATGGCCACTAGAAGAATCATGCCTCGAGGAACTCTGAACTGGTGGTGCTCGAGCTGCACTTTGGGCTGGAAGGGCACCGAATGAAAAACGGCCTGGCTGAGAACTGCGGGGACCATGCCTCGAAGATGCACGACTATAAGCTGGGCGGGCTGACTGAAGAGGCCTGAATGAATGACCTTTACCATGCTGAAACTACCCCTAGAAGGAGCACCACTAGAACCACCCGATCCACGAGGCCTGTTGAACTCCCCCTACTCCCGCTACTAGCGGCGAACCGACTCAATATCTTGAGTGATATCAATAACCTGCTTGAAGGTAGCATCTGATACTCTCTCCCGAGTCATATAAAGGCGGAGCTGATAAGTGAGTCCATCCGCGAACCTCCTAATCGTCTCCCTATCGGTAGGAACCAGCTCAGTGGAACGGAAAGCAAACTCTAAAAACCGCATCTCATACTGCGACACTGATAGCTCCCCTTGACGCAACTGCTCAAACTGCCTGCGCAACCGGCTGGGCTGGAACAGCCCCTGGTGTTTGATGGCCCTGAGTAATCTGCTCAGGTGTCTGTGAAACTGGAGTCTGACTGCCTCCCCCGGCCTGAGAAGTAGCAGCAGTAGAAGACGCAGCAAGTACCTAAGCAAGGGTGGTACATACAATCAATATCTAAGCCAAGGTCTGCTGAAGACCCAGAATAACATTAGGCACTGCCGATGATTGGGCCTGTCCTGCTGGAGTATTTGCGGCGGGAACCTGATCCTGAATGGTGGGTGGACCCTCTGGTACTGCCCGAGCTACTGCACAGGCTGGTCGCCTACTTCTACCATGGCCTCGACCTCTTGCTGGTCTAGCTGGTGGCTGGTCACCCTGATCGGTAGCGCGAGTCCTCACAATATGTGAGAGAATGAAACAACAGAAGTTTAGATTTCTAGAATCGAAAAATGGTATGACAGAATTCAAGAAAAATAAGATTGTTCCTAAGGGTTCTGCAGCCTCTCGAAGATAAGTACCGACGTCTCCGTAGCGATCCGCAAGACTCTACTAAACCTGCTCATGATCTTTCAGTCCTATGTAACCAGGCTCTGGTACCAACTTGTCACGACCCCAAATCTTAAACCAGCCGTGATGGCGCCTATCGTGGAACTAGGCTAGCCAACAACCACATATTTACAATTCCTTTCCAAAATTTCCAACTCATTTTCAACATTCATAAACGTATATAAATTTCTGAATCTTTTAAGCAAAACAAAACAGCTAAACAGTCTACAACCATCCCCATGATCCGGAGCCAACATGTCATGAGCATCTAAGGATAATACCAAAAATGCTACTGTCATAATACAAAATATCAGAACGAACAACTAACTACAAAATAAGAAAGGGAAACAGAGATGTTGTGGACGCTGAAAAGCTACCTCATGTCCCGACTCTAGCTCCGCACAAAAATAGATGACTAAAGCTTGGTACCAACACACATATCTGCACACTGGGGTGCAAGGAGTTACGTCAGTACACCAACTCAGTAGTAATGCAAATAAATCAAGTCTAAGCAGTAAGAAACACATAAGATCAAGTCATCAGTTCACAATAAGCACAGCCTTTCTTTCCAACAGTATATATATATATGAAAGCAACATGCTTTCAAAGCCAATTTCAGTAAAGTCCTTTGAAAAATGTGTTTTCCAACAATTTCAGAAATAAAATACCCGAAGAGTTTAGTGTAAGATGAAATAAATCATAAATAGCCCCTCGGGCCAAAACATGAATCATAAATCGCCCCTCGGGAAAAACATCACTCAGCATACCTCACAATCACTCAGTATCAGCCCCTCGGGCAACCTCACTGTCACTCATGCCTCCCAATCACTCGTCACTCGGCACTCGCACTCAGTAGGTACCTGCACTCACTGGGGGTGTGTACAGACTCCGGAGGGGCTCCTTCAGCCCAAGCGCTAAAAATCAAGCTACCTCGTGGCATCTCATATGCTCACAATCAGGCCCTCATCCTCACTCAGTCATAAACTCTCAGTAAGCCCCTCGGGCTATCCGTAAAATGGGGTACTCGACCCAAAACATCATTTTATAACTCAAATAGTGTAAATAAGGATGAGGTTCAAAAAAAATTAAGAATATTATGACTGAGTGCAAATCTTAAGTCAACAAAGTGAGGAAATAATAGTAAAAAATCCCCCAAGGGGGTCTAAAAAAGTTGGCAGAAGACCCCAAACATGGCTTGCAGCCCAAATATAGTAATAATTTTAGAACATAATTTAACATATGATTTAGAGTAAAATACGCAACTGAATAGTTGCCGAGGAAAGGCAAGTCCAAATCCAAAAATCAGAGCACGCCACACACTCGTCGTCACACCCTCACTACAAGATTTATAGTCATTACTTAGCTCCACCCGGGCTAAAATACTAATCCGCGATGCTCTTGCCCCTCGAATCGGCTCCTGATTGCTCTGAATCTAGCCAAAACCAGATTAACATCATCAATATACGCTAAATGAACAAGGCCCAATCGAAAACTATCAATTTTAGGCACAATTCCTGAAATTGGCCAAACCCGAGCCCCGGGCCCACGTCTCGGAATTCGATAAAATTGTATAACAAGAATCCTTATCCCTTCCCGAGTCTACACATATAAGATGCATCAAAATCCGACCACAAAAAACCCCTAAATTCCTTAATTATAAGTCTCATTTTCCTAAGCCCTAAACCACCAATTTATGCCATTTAATCCACTAATTCCAAGCCTAATCCGCCACATAATAACATAGAATCGAGTTTATAGTCTGAGAAACTTACCTCCACTGAAGACCCTCGAAACCCTCCTCCAAATTGCTCTCAAAATGACTCAACCCGCATGCAACAGTGATGAGACATGCTAAAATTTTGCGGAGGCACATATTTATACTTCCTTCCCAGTTAGTCTGCATCAGCGGAAGATTTTCCGCACCTACGGACCCGCACCAACGGTCCCAGGTGCGCACCTGCGAAAATCACTTAAAGTCCAAATTCCGCACTTGTGACTCCACTTTCGCACCTGCGACTCCGCAAGTGCGGTCCCACGTCCGCATCTGCGGTCCCTCACTAAGCTGCCCAAATTCCGGATCTGCGGATTCCTTTCTGCTTCAGCAGGCCCGAAACTGTGGTTCTGCATCCGCTATTGCGGTCACACCAGTAAAATGGCACCAGCAGCAGCTTTGCTGCAAAATTACAAGCCCAAACCTCCGTTAACCCTCTGAAATCAATCCCGAGCCCCTCGGGGCCCCAACCAAAAATACCAAAAAGTCCCATAACCTTATTCAAACTTGGTCGAGCTTTCGAAAACCCAAAAACAACACAAAACACCAAAATCACATCAAATTCAAGCCTATGAACTTTGAAACTTCTAAATTTCACCAAGGATGCCAAAACCATGCAAAATACATCGCCAAACAACATTCCGGACATCAAACCACATTCCGAACACACTCCTAAGTCCCAAATCACCTAATGAACCTATTTGAGCCATAAAATCTACATTCCGAGGTCGTTTACCAATAAGTCAACTCCTACTTGACTTTTCCAACTATTAAGCCAATTTAAGAGACTAAGGGTCTCAGTTCTCACCATGACCACTCCGAACCCGAACCAACTGATCCAACACAACATAAATAGGCTAAGAAACATATGATAAAATAGAAATGGTGGAAATAGGAAAATTTCACGGAATGACTGGCCGGGTCGTTACAGCTGATTTGAAAAAAACACTGGGCATTACACTCATAAGCGGGAGGTGCAACTGTGCGAAATGGAGAGTAGCCTTTTCCTTGGATGAGTTCTTATGATCGGGTATCATTTTCTTAATGCCATCAATTTCTTGCTCCATTTATGCTACCTTTGTCTCAAGCTTAGAAATCTTGTCTTGATATGACTCAATTTTCTTGTACTCAAACTCATCCGCATCTAAGTCAATCGCTGTGATTTGGTTAGCCATATCGTCCTTGATGTTTTTTATGCTTTGATGTTCAACTTAATTCAGCCTATTTTGGAAAGAAGATAGATCTAGTCACTATGGAGTAGATAAATATTTAAGGCTAAGGGTAGAATATTCGGGAATACATGCCTAAGAAACCGATCGGGTCTTATAATATTGCACTATTTAAGAGATACCAAAGATGGGTGATTTTGATATTATAAAATAATTTGTTGGTATTTGGATATAGGCAAGCTTGGAATACAAATAATTGATAAGGATATGGTAGTCAATTGACATGAAAATACTCTGATTTTTTCTTCATTTTTTTAGTATTAGCAAATCATAAAGTTGTTGAGGCCTGGAATATGATGTCAATGTAATGACCCGGCGGGTTGTTCCGAGAGTTTAGCCCTGTTTCCCCCGTTTTTGCTTCATTTTATGTGGTTCAGCTTCCTTTATGTGTGTTGGGTTGGTTGGTTCAGGTTCAGAGTGGTCATGATGAGAATTGAGGCATTTGGTCTCTCAAGGTAGTCTAATAGTTAAGAAGTCAACTGAGAGTTTACTTATTGGTGGACAACCCTGGAATGCTGATTTTATGGGTTGGATGGTTTCGTTAGGTGATTTAGGACTTAGGAGTGTGTTCAGAATGATGTTTTGATGTCCGGTGTAGAATTAGGCTTGAATTGGCGAAAGTTAGTTTTTTGGCGATTTTCGGTCGGTAGTGGAAAATAGGCTATCAGGGTCAGAATGGAATTTCGAAAGCTGGAGAAGGTTTGTAATGTCATTTTGGATATGTACGCAACATTTCGGGTCAATCGGAGGTGTTTTGGTTGGTTTCGGCGTAGTTGGCGAAATTTGGAAGTTTCAAAGTTGATAGGCTTGAATTTGATGAAATTTTTGTGTTTTCGTGTTTTTTTTGGTTTTTCGAAAGCTCGACTATGTTTGAATGATGTTATGGGATATGATGGTATGTTTTCTTGAGGTCTCGAGGGCCTCGGGTGTGTTTCGGGCGGTTAATGGACCAACTCTTGCCTTGAAAACTGGGCAGATTTTTGCTCGTGTGAGTTTCTGGTTTCCTTCTACGCGATCGCGTAGACCTAGCTGGGGATGGCAGGATTTTTGTTATATGCGATAGTGTGGTGGAGGTCTCGATCGCGTGAGTATGAGGTTGTTGGGCAGTGCGATCGCGTAGTGTTGTTTGCGTTTGCATAGAGTTAAAAGGGCGCGTGAGTGGGCTGCGCCGTTGTTCTTTGCGATCGCGTGGAGTGGTTTGCGATCGCGTGGGTTTATGTCCTGATGAATCACGATCACATGTGGATGTCTGCGATCGCATAGGGTAATTTGATGGGGCAGCAGATTTGTTCTTCGCGATCGCGTGGGAGCTTCCGCGATCGCAGTGAAGAAAAGGCGTGGGCAGTCAGTTTTAAGTTCTCTTTCAGGGGTTCTAGGCCATAACTTGTTTTTCCCTTAGATACCTCGGGGGAAGGACATATTGGACGAGTTTTTCAGTGGGGTTCTTGTGGTAAGTGTTCTTCAACCATATTTGGTTCAATTTCATGAATTTGAGGAATTAAAGTAGAAAAGTTGGAAAATGGGAGGAAAATTTGGAAAATTCCTTTGGTGTTTTGAGTGGGCAATTAAGGTCGGATTTTGGTAAATTTGGTATGGGTAGACTCGTAAGGGAATGAGGATTCTTGTGATGCAAATTTTATCAAACTCCGAGATGTGGTCCCGGGGCTCGGGTTTGGCCGAATTTTGAGATTCTTGTATAAATTGATAATTTTCGTTTGGGTTGTGTTCCTTGAGTATATATTAATGATGTTGAACTGGTTTTGGCTAGATTCGGAACAATCGGGAGCCAATTTGAGGGGCCAGAGCATAGCAGAAGAGTGTTGTGGCCCGGTAGAGGTAAGTAATGGTTATAAATCTTGTCCCGAGTGTATGGAACCCCAGACTACATATTTCTCACTAATTTTAGAATGGCTCACATGTTAGATGAAGAGTATGTGGAGCGTACTGATTTTTGGATTGGACTAAGTACTCTCCGCGACAACTAATGAGTTTCTTACTTTACTCAAAACCTTATGTTAAATTATGTTCTAAAGATTTGTTGAAATATTTGGGCTATAAGCCGTGTTTGGGGCCTCGTGCCGATCTGTTTAGACCCTTTGGGGGCTTTTTACTGCTGTTTTCCTCACTATGTATTGATGATTTCACTCAGCTGCATTGTGCTTACTCTTTTCGAAGCTCATCATGATTTACACTACCTTGAGATTTAAAAATGATATTTTGGGTCGAGTACCCTGTTTTACTTATTCGCCCGAGGGGCCTTTTGGGTGGCTCTACTGAGTGAGGCCGTGGGCTTGAGTGATGGTGAGGTGTTGAGTGATATTAGCATTTGGGTTAAAGGAGCCCCTCCGGAGTCTGTACACACCCCAAGTGAGCGCATCGAGTGCCGAGTGCCGAGTGATGAGTGATTGGGAGGCATGAGTGACTGTGAGGTGCTGAGTGATTGGGAGGTATGCCCGAGGGGCTGATTATGAGTGACTGTGATGCATGCATCAGGGGCTAATTATGATACATGTTTTTGCCCGAGGGGCTACTTATGATTTTACTACTTTCATTTTCATACTAAATCTTTCGGTTTGAAGTTGTTAAAAATATGCATTCTTTAAAGGACTTTTCTGAAGTTGATTTTAAGGCATGATGATTTCACATATCTATGTTATACTGTTGGAAAGAAAGGTTGTGCATCTTGTGATTTGATGACATTGATTTTATGTGTTTCTTGCTTCTCAGACGTGATTTATTTTCATTACTACTGAGTTGGTGTAGTCGTATTACTTCCTTCACCTTGTGTGCAGATTCAGGTGTTCGGGTAGGGTGAGCTGCCTATGTGTTCTAGAGATTCTCGGAGGTTTGCAAGGTAGCTGCATGCGTCCGCAGTCCTGCTCCCTCTCTTGCTTACTATAATAGAATTTATTTTCGTCGTGTTGTATATTTTATGTAGATGCTCATGACTAGTGACTCCGAGTTCTTGGGGGTGGTATTTAATGTTCAATATAGATTTAACTGTTTATTAAATGTTTAAAGTAACCTTCATGGGTAATCAGTATAGTAGAGAGGTAAAAGGGAAGCTTATTATGATTCGAGTTTGGGTTTTGGCTGGCCTATTTCCATGATAGGCGCCATCATGACTGTCCTGGATTTGGGGTCGTGACAGTTTGATATCAGAGCGCTAGGTTACATAGGACTCACCAGTCATGAGCAGGTTTAGTAGAGTTTTGCGGATCGGTACGGATACATCTGTACTTATCTTCGAGAGGCTGCGGAACCCTTAGGAAAATCTCAGATCTTAAAAAAATTCTTGTCGTGATAATCCATTGTATTCAGCCAAGAGCGTAACTCTTGAATTCCTTCCATGTATTCGAGCGCGCATGAGAGCGCCTGGTATCAGCTGTGCATTGACGGCTTGTGGTTTCCATGGATGAGATGTGATTTTGGCATATTGGTAATGGGCCAGTCTGGAGGACTTGAGGCCGAATTCATTCTGTGGCTTGATTGCTGAGATTTTTGTTGTGTTGGCACATGTAATTGGGGACTTGTATGTCCATTTGTGTTCTTATTGATGAGAATTGCTGACTAAGATGCCTATGTGGTGGGTGTGATTTGATGGTTAGATGTGTTCAGACTGTGATTTGTGACAAAAGGGTTGGCTGGAAATGTGGCAAGATCTATTGAGTGTTCGATTTCTTTCTCGATCTGGCATATAGCCTTGAGTTGTGAGTATGGTTGAAGACCTCTCATGTTGTTTAGTTGCGGAGTGAAGCGGATTTCCCTGTTGGGTTATGAGTCCCTGGTGATGTCTTTGAGTTGATCATCAGCCCTAGTAACATTCATGTATTTGATTGACAGTGTATTCCAACCGTATTAGCACTCCTTGTTATTGTATTCATTGATGGCGTCCTGGCATATTTGCATAGCCGGGAGTAGCATACTCAGTATCAGAGGATGGCATTATAAGGATTCAGGGAGGAAAGGCTCTATGCCAATTCTCCGAGTGTGAATTTTGGTTCTGTTCAGTAGCATTCTTAGGATGCGCGGTGTCTAGTGAGGGTATCCACGTGGTCAGACATGTGTGGGTAGAGCTTCCAGAAGCTTGAGATTTCTGTGACCACCGCTCCAGTGTTAGCTCTGCCATCAGCTTCAGGTTTTTACCGCGTATCATGGTGCCTCGAGGGTAGGCGTTGGTTGTGTTCAAATGCAGGAAGGTATAGTGATTGCGTGATAGTTCTGGTCTTCAGATGTGTATTGAGAGATAGCAGTGGAAGCTAAGAGGGCAGGGGTATCTCCTGCAGGTTGTCCTAGGATGTATGGTCCCTATGTAGTTTTGAGTTTAGATCGCTTGCGGGAGTTGGCATGACCATCACAATGGTGGATGCGAGATTGAAAATTCATTTGAGTGTTAGATGGTTTGGGTCATATAATCTTATAGAGGATTTAGTTGAATCCCACCACAACATGGTGGCAATGATAATGTGTGGGCATAATCTTGTTTGTCTTGATCCTTGGCTTTGAGCCAAGTGGGGGAGTTCGTTATTGATAAGTTGATTACATGATTATGTGTGGTATTGGTTTCAGTTCGAGGCATAGTGGTAAATCAGTTATGACCTGCAGGTATGGGGTCTGGGAATGTCACGAGTAAGAGAAATTTATTCGATATAGGTTGTAATGTACTCTGTGGGTAATTGGGTTCTATTGAATGATTTAGTGGAAATTATAAAGGGTGTAGTATGCGCAGTGTATGAATTTGCTTTCGGCTTCAAGTGAGTGGATTACTTTCCTAGTATGTCAGTGTGCAAACGGGTTAGGTTGATTCTGTTGGATTGTTCGGTGTGATTTAGATTTATGTTAGAGGATGTCAAGACTTGTGGTATTCTACATCATCACAAATTCTACATATTGGTATAAGCAAGGTGAAGGTAATGGCTTTAGATTCGCAGGATGTCTCTTCGGGGTAAGTTTTTCTAATGTGGTGCTTTTGGGGATATTTGAGAGAGTATTCGGCGGCTTATGATCCTTAGACGGTATGGTTTTATGCTTAGGTCGCGTGTGGTGAGTCTGGGTTGCAAATTTATGGTATTACGGCAGGAAGAAGTATCAATTTGAAGGTAAGTCAGAAGAAACTTGGGTAAACAGGGCAACTTGGTAGTAGGTCAGATCGGCATGGTAAGGGATACGATTAGTTCTTTGGGTGTTCATAAGGTGACGAGTTTTTTTTCCGGGTGTTTCTTAGCAATGCTCTTGGATTTTTGGTGGCGTGTGTAGTTGGTTGAGTAGAAGAATTGAGCCCCGATGGGTTAGTGTTGCGCAACTGGGATTCCGGATAGTCCCTGATGGTTTCTACCGCGGCTAAGGGTGCATATTTTCTTATGGAGTGTAGTGAATTTGTTTCTAAATGGGATCAAATGGAAATTCTTGGTTAGTTGGGTACGTAGTTGCTCGTGGCTCGGAATGGACCATGGAGTTCCCGTATTTTTCCTAGGTTGTCATGGCATGTGCGGTATGTTGGGTAGAATTGATATTTTCATATGTGAGGTCACGGTTCAGTTCTGAAAGGAAGGTCATAAATTCTTAAGTAGCATGGGAAATTTCGGATGTCTAGGTAGATGATATCACTAATTGGTGCGACTTGATGAGGGTATATAATTTAGGAAAAGCAATGTGTTTGAGTTAAGGGTACTTCATTGGTATCGCGGCGCCCTATTGTTGGATCGACTGTTGATATTCAAGGTTGCTTGGTAAGCAGAAGGATTATGGGGGTATCCCCCATGGAATGAGTGAGTATTTGGGATGTGTTGTGTGTTCGAGCAGTGGAGTTGTGATCAGATATGGTAATCAGTACGTTTCATAAACTTCGAGACTGAGAGTTCTCATAAACAGGATATTTGTGGAAGTGAACTGTGAAGATGCGAGCTGAGCTAGTCGGATGTTAGTATGTACCATGATTCTTTCATTATGAACTTTTCGGTAAGTTATCTATCTGTTGTGGGTGATCAGAGTTAATTTAGGATCACTTGTAGGCTATTTTGGTGCATGTTCTGCACCAGGTCGGAACTGTTTGCTCCGAGTTTCTATTATTGAGAAATGTACCATTCGATTGTGAGTGAGCTTATTCATGTTCTAGATTGAGGCGTGTTGGCTATACACCTTCTGTTTCAGGTGGCATGGTATCGTCCGGTTTTCCCCTGTAGTTATGAATATGCACTTTGAGTACTTGATGTCAAATTTCGAATGGTTATCGATTTTTGGGCAAGGTGTCTTGAAATATTCCAAGTGGATCAGCGGTTTGATGAGATCACGCAGTGTAGCAGAGTTATGTAGGGCTATGACCTTTGGTATCGGATTCATGTGTTTTTGATTTTTTACGGTGTGTGCCAGACTGTTAGTATGATATGGTGATGGTAATTGTTAATGGCAGGATAGTCCTCCCGTGTAAATCTTTTATATAATTTGATTACATTGGGAAGTTGCTGTGAAGTGCCCAAGTTGCACAGGTTTTGGCTTCGAATTGTAATGATGTGTCGAATGGTTAGTGTCATGTTATCAGGGTGGCTATGATGGATGAGAGGAGGTCATTCGACATAGAATAAATATTTTCGGAATTTTCTACAGCTTAGTTGGAAGGACAAATATCGGGAGTCGGCTTAGAAATTTGCTATAATTCCTATTTGGGAAGGGGGAGTTTCATGTCTGACTGATCGGACGAACAGTTGTTAGTTCTACGTGCTTCTTTCATCATCGGCAGTATATGGAAGTGTTAGAGTGAGGCATTTCTTGATAAGAGGTTATGTACCGGTATTGGGTTATTCTGAGCAGTTATTGTGGTTAAGAGTTATTGCTATGAGTGTTTGAGTCACGCGGTGTATTATGTGATTTCATCTGGGGTACATATATGGCTTGATTCAGCATGTTCATACTTGTTAAGTTTATAGTTATGGAAATTTTGATCTTGTATATCATTTCAGAAGTGGGAATTTGGTTCTAAGGTTTATGGGCCATGATTTGGATTTCGAAATTTCAACGGTATTGTGCTATTGGACATATATGGGATAGGGTGACGTAGGATCACCCCCGGATATGTGCATGGTAAGCTACGTAACAATTTTATAGTGTTGGGGAACAACTCTTAGCACGTTCGAGGACGAACGTATGTTTAAGTGGGGGAGGATGTAACGATCCGGCCAGTCGTTCTGAGAGTTTAGCCCCGTTCCCCCCATTCATGCTTCATTTTATGTTGTTCAGATTCATTTATGTGTGTTGGGTTGGTTGGTTTGGGTTCAGAGTGGTCATGAAGAGAATCGAGGCATTCGGTCTCTCAAGGTAGCCTAATAGTTGAGAAGTCAACTGAGAGTTGACTTATTGGTGGACGACCTCGGGATGCAGATTTTATGGCTCGGATGGTTTTGTTAGGTGATTTGGGACTTAGGAGTGTGTTCGGAATAAAGTTTTGATGTCCGGTGTAGAATTAGGCTTGAATTGGCGAAAGTTAGTTTTTGGCGATTTCCGGTCGGACGTGGAAAATAGGCTATCAGAGTCGGAATGGAATTCCGGATGTTGGAGCAGGTTCGTAATGTCATTTTGGATATGTCTGCAAAATTTTGGGTCAATCGGAGGTTGTTTTGTTGGTTTCGGCATAGTTGGCGAAATTTGGAAGTTCCAAAGTTCATAGGCTTGAATTTGATGTAATTTTTGTGTTTTCGTGTTGTTTTTGGTGTTTCGAAGGCTCGACTAAGTTTGAATGATGTTATGGGATATGATGGTATGTTTTCTTGAGGTCCCGAGGGCCTCGGGTGTGTTTCGGATGGTTAACAGACCAACTCTTGGCTTGAAAACTCGGCAGATTTTTGCTGGTTTGAGTTTCTGGTTTCCTTCTACGCAATCACGGGAGGAAGTTTGCGATCGCGTAGATCAAGCTGGGGATGACAGGATTTTTGTTATATGTGATCACGTGGTGAAGGTCGCGATCGCGTGAGTATGAGGTTGTTGGGCAGTGCGATCGCGTAGTGTTGTTTGCGTTCGCATAGAGTTAAAGGGGCGTGTGAGTGGGCCGAGCCATTGTTCTTTGCGATCGCGTGGAGTGGTTTGCGATTGCGTGGGTTTATGTCCTGATGAATCGCGATCGCGTGTGGATGTCTGCGATTGCGTAGGGTAATTTGGTGGGGCAACAGATCTGTTCTTCGCGATCGCGTGGGAGCTTTCGCGATCGCGTGGGAGCTTCCGCGATCGCAGTGAAGAAAAGGCCTGGGTAGTAAGTTTTAAGCTCTATTTCGGGGGTTCTTGGGCATAACTTGTTTTTCCATTAGAGAGCTCGGGGGAAGGACATTTTGGACGAGCTTTTCAGTGGGGTTCTTGTGGTAACTGTTCTTCAACCATCTTTGGTTCAATTCATGAATTTGTCTTGCTTTTTACCATGCAATTTGAGGAATTAAAGTAGAAAAGTTGGAAAATGGGAGGAAAATTTGGAAAATTCTTTTGGTGTTTTGAGTGGGCAATTGAGGTCGGATTTTGGTAAATTTGGTATGGGTAGACTCGTAAGGGAATGAGGATTCTTGTAATGCAAATTTTATCGAACTCCGAGATATGGGCCCGGGGCTCGGGTTTGGCCGAATTTCGAGATTCTTGAATAAATTGATAATTTTCGATTGGGTTGTGTTCCTTGAGTATATATTAATGATTTTGAACTGGTTTTGGCTAGATTAGGAGAAATCGGGAGCCATTTTGAGGGGCAAGAGCATAACAGACTAGTGTTGTGGCCTGGTAGAGGTAAGTAATGGTTATAAATCTTGTCCTGAGGGTATGGAACCCCGGACTACATATTTCTCACTGATTTTAGAATGGCGCACATGTCAAATGACGAGTATGTGCCGCGTACTGATTTTTGGATTGGACTAGGTCCTCTCCCCAGCAACTAATGAGTTGCTTATTTTACTCAAAACCTTATGTTAAATTATGTTCTAAAGATTTGTTGAAATATTTGGGCTATAAGCCGTGTTTGGGGCCTCGTGCTGATTTGTTTAGCCCGGTTGGGGGCTTTTTACTGCTGTTTTCCTCACTATGTATTGATGATTTCACCCAGCTGCATTGTGCGTACTATTTTCAAAACTCAGCATGTTTTACACTACCTTGAGATTTAAATATGATATTTTGGGTAGAGTACCCTATTTTACTGATTCGCCCGAGGAGCCTTTTGAGTGGTTCTGCTGAGTGAGGCCGAGGGCTTGAGTGATGGTGAGGTGTTGAGTGATATTAGCGCTTGGGCTGAAGGAGCCCCTCCGGAGTCTGTACACACCCCTAGTGAGCGCACCGTGTGCCGAGTGATTGGTAGGCATGAGTGACTTTGAGGTGCTGAGTGATTGTGAGGTATGCTCGAGGGGCTGATTATGAGTGACTGTGAGGCATGCCCGAGGGGCTGATTATGATACATGTTTTTGCCCGAGGGGCTACTTATGATTTTACTACTTTTATTTTCATACTAAATCTTTCGGTTTGAAGTTGTTAAGAATACGCATCTTTAAAAGACTTTTCTAAAGTTGATTTTAAGGCATGATGATTTCACATATCTATGTTATACTGTTGGAAATAAATGTTGTGCATCTTGTGATTTGATGACATTGATTTTATGTGTTTCTTGCTTCTCAGACCTGATCTATTTTCATTACTACCGACTTGGTGTACTCACATTACTCCATGCACCTTGTGTGCAGATTCAGGTGTTCGGGCAGGGTGAGTTGCCTATGTGTTCCAGAGATTCTCGGAGGTTTGCAAGGTGGCTGCATGCGTCCGCAGACCTGCTCCCTCTCCTGCTTACTATTATAGATTTTCTTTTCGTTGAGTTGTATATTTTATGTAGATGCTCATGACCGGTGACTCCGAGTTCTCGGGGGTGGTATTTAATGTTCAATATAGATTTAACTATTTATTAAATGCTTAAAGGAACCTTCATGGGTAATCAGTATAGTAGAGAGGTAAAAGGGAAGCTTATTATGATTCGAGTTTGGGTTTTGGCTGGCCTAGTTCCATTATAGGCGCCATCAGGACTGGCCGGGAATTGGGGTCGTGGCAGTCAATCATTTTGAGACTTATGGGATAGTACCTCGACTCACATGCCAAAACTTAGAACTAACGGGTGCGTGAAGATTAATCTCGACGATCCGAAGTAAGACGATACAGACACTTGAATTGAATAGGTAAAATATTTAGAATGATATGACAATACAAATTGACCAAATAGTGACATTTTATTGCTTGGTAGAGTTACATTTTCTGTTACTTGAAAACAACAAAATGAGATGTATTAGCACTTCAAACAGAACGTGTCTCTTATCTGATGTTTAGAATCAGCAATCATTTATATATTAATATTACCTCTTTTAATTACATTACTAGATTATTATACTCATAGGCAACTTATACATGATTCTACAAGAAAAAGATCTTCTAACTAATTGCTAAAATAAAGTAATCATTTAAATTACATAAGTAGAAAGTTATTTTTTCTAGCATAGTTCTTTCTATGGAATTTAAACTAGAAGAGCAACAAACTAAAAATCATATTTTGAACATGAAAAGACCACAATAATCATAGAGTTAACTCAGAGGAAGAAAATATTTATCCAACAAACACACGCTAGATAAAGATTTTAAATTTGTTACTTTGATCAAAGAAAGATACAGATGGTAACACCTGAAAGCAAAAGGTCAATATGAAGAACTACATACTATTATCACCTATCTATTCATATAAATACATAGTCGAACTCTTTACTTTCATTTAAATTTTATTCAAACACAATACCTAAGTTCATGATTTCTACACACCAATCGACTCTAAATCACAATTCACACACACATATAATACAGTTCATTCAAACAAACGTACAGTCATTTAATATGTTTTAAGAAGAGAAACAAAAATATTTCAGTTACTGACCTTTTTGCGGGCAGTGAACTAGGGAGAGGGTCTTCGATTTATCAAACTCCGACCTCGAACTAACTACTTCGAAGTATTCCGGAAAAATACCAAAACACCTATGCTTTGACTAAAAATCAACCTATAGAAAACGAGAAATATCAAAATAAAAGTTAGAATTTTTAGAGAGTGCTTTAAAGGAGTAAAAGCGGGAGCGAAAAGCAGTAAGTTTGAAAATCATATGCAGCGATGGACAAAGGTGTTTCGCTAGTTAAAAGGCTGGCTGGAACTCTCAAATTTTAGGGTCAAAGGGGGGCGTCTCAGTCCCTTTTTTTTCAATGGCCTCAAAACACCATTTTTATATTGAAAAATCTAGGGCTTAATTTCTTGGTGGGATTTTAAATTCAAACGGCCATGAGTGCCGTTCTGAAAATCAAATCAAATATCTGAGAAATCAGTCATTCAGACTTGGAGAATCAAAATTTCAGAAGCCTTTTGGCTTCATATGTTGGCTGACCCATTGAAGAAGAGAGAGAGATGAGCTTTTGAGAGACTTGCACAAAAATGGGGCGGACAACCTCTGTTCTTGGCTAAGCATCGTTGGATTTCGGATGAATATGGCAAGAGTAAAGAGATAGGTGGAAGAGAGTGGGGTGGGTAAGAAGCGTTAGATTTTAGGAAAAATTCATTAACAATTAAATAGATTTTTTGGAATCCAAAAGAGGGATATTTCTAGTGGAAGAATCTAGAAAAGATCAAGACTTGGACTAATATTATGGGCTGAATTAAGGAATTACTTTGGTGGTCTTTCGGACTATTTTTTTTGGCTGGTAAAATTAGTAGAGAATTATTGGGCACTAAATAAATTGAATTTCCTTTCTTCTTTCCCATTTTTTGGGATTCTAATAATCTACAATAATAATATTAATATTAAAATTATCAAGTAACTAACTTATTTATTAAACCTAATTATAATTACTAACGTTTAATAAAATACTAATCGTGAGATGCCGCAAGATTTATTAAATATAATTTCGTAATATTTGAAAGTTATTGCAAAAAATATTCTCGCTTAGTGAGATAAAAGAATTAAAAATAGTTTTCGTGAAAAGTAACAATAAATTCGATTAACCTATGAATGATAAATACGATAGCAACAATAATAATAATAATAATAGTGGTAGCAATAGTAGCAGTAGCAGTAGTAGTAGTAATAATAATAATATTAATAATACTAGTAATAGTGATATTAAGTAAATAATAATAATAATTAGGTCTAGTTTGTGCTAAAAATGGTAAAATAACTATTCTTACATTATTAGTGATATTAGAAGCTTAAAGAAATAGTTTGGAAAAAATGAGGGACAAAATTGGATGTCAACAACTGCCCCTCTTTGATCGGAGAAGATGAAAGAGTTTTCGGGCAAAGAATATTGACTTAGTAGCCAATTTTGTCCTGACCATCAAGGTTGAAATGGGACAAAGGGGACAAAATGATTGCGGCCGAACTCCGGTTTTATGTTGCCTACATATCTCGGGTTTCACGAGAATCAGGCCATACGTAGTGCGAGACTTATGGTACCCTAGAGTAGGACTCAACTATTTATATGAATTTTAAAATGTTGCCCCGGTGTCGAATTATAGAGACATTGTGTACCATGATTGAAAGAAATATGTTTGAAATGAGGATTTGACTCGGAATTTTTAAGAGTCTGGCCGAGCGGAGGTCGAAGTAGGTCCTTGACCTTCGTTGGACAGTTTGGTATTCCTCTCCAATCAATTGTCCAGTTCACTGCTAGGGTATAGTTCCACGTTGTGCTATGTTTCTTGTAGAGCTTGACAATGCTAAAAATATTCGTTAGGAAATAAAATGCAATATGCCATAAAAGTAATTTTATGACATAATATTTAGGCATCAATTCATGAGAAATGTGAATTTATTGGGAAAACTTATAAAATATAAATTGATGATGATATCTTTCATGATTGGCAATAGGATATGAAAATTTTAGTTTATAAAAATTAATGCGTTTGACAATGATTTATGAAGGATGAAATATTTCAGCAATGCTTATGCAACTGTGACCACTTGGGTCGAGATAAATTAATGTCCTTATTGAGAAAGTATTACCAGTATGTCCTATTTGAAGGCGGACGACCATGATATGTTTTATTTAAAGAGAAATGGTCCCAATATGTCCCATTGGAAATTGGACAAGCCCGAGATATCCTATTTGAGGGAGAATGATAATATGTCCTATTTGTGGGTAGGTAACTCAAAATATCCTATTTGAGGACGGATGTACCCGATATATCCTATTTGAGGGTGGATAGACCCGACATATCCTATTTGAGGGTGGATAGACCCGATATATCCTATTTGAGGGTGGATGAACCCGATATATCCTATTTGAGGAGGGATGAACCCGATTATCTTATTTGAGGGCGAAAGGACCCGAGATATCCTATTTGAGGGCGGATAGACCCGATATATCCTATTTAATGGCAGATATACCCGATCTATTTTGTTTGAAGGTGGGTAAACCCAAAATATCCTATTTGAGGGCGGATAGACCGATATATCCTATTCGAGGGCGGATAGACCCGATATATCCTATTCGAGTGTGGATGAACCCGATATATCCTATTTGAGGGAGGATAAACCCTATATATCCTATTCGAGGGTTGATAGACCCGATATATCCTATTCGAGGGCGGATGGACCCGATATATCCTATTTGAGCGCAGATAAACTGTAATGACCCGGCCTGCCGTTCCGAGAGTTTAGCCCCGTTTCCCCTGTTTCTGCTTTATTATATGTGGTTCATCTTCATTTATGTGTGTTGGGTCGGTTGGTTCGGGTTCGGAGTAGTCGTGGTGAGAAATGAGACACTTAGTCTCTCAACATGGTTCAATAGTGAAAAAGTCAACCAAAAGTTGACTTATTGGTAAACGACCTCGGAATGTGGATTTTATGGCTTTGATAGCTTCGTTAGGTGATTTGCGACGTAGGTGTGTGTTCAGATTGTAGTTTTGATGTCCGGTGTAGAACTAGGCTTGAATTGGCAAAAGTTAGTTTTTGGCGATTTCCTGTCGGCAGTGGAAAATAGAATATCAGGGTCGGAAAGGGATTCCAGAAGTTGGAGCAGGTTCATAATGTTATTTTGGATATCTTTGCAAATTTTCAGGCCAATCGGATGTGTTTTGGTTGGTTTCGGTATCATTGGCGAAATTAGAAGTTTCGAAGCTCATAAGCTTGAATTTGACGTAATTTTTGTGTTTTCGTGTTGGTTTTGGGGTTTCGAAGGCTTGACCAAGTTTGAATGATGATATGGGATGTGTTGGTAGGTGTGGTTGAGGTTTCGGGGGTTCCAGGCGAGTTTCGAGCGGTTAACGGATCGATTTTTTGTTTTGGAACTTGGCTGGTTTGCTGATGTTTCTACAACAGAGTTTTACACAATGTGTTCGCGGAAGAGGGATCGCGTTTGCATAGAGTGTTTGGTGGAAGGGGGCCAGTTGTTCAATGCGTTCGCGGGCGAAGGGGTGCCAACGCGGATTTTTGAGCAGAGTGGCCATTGCGGACGCGGGGGTGTGTGTGCGTTCGCGTAGAGTAGGAAGCACCTGAGGACCCCAGGCTCGTTGTCCTGTGCGATCGCGTAGGAGCCCATGCATTCGCGAAGGCCTGGGGTGGTGGAGCAGTGTGTTCGCATGGCTTTTGTTGCATTCGCGTAGAGTAAAAATTAGGGGCCTGTTGGATTGTTATATGCGAAAGCGGTCAATGTGATGCGTTCGCGATGAAGAAAAGTCTGGGCAGACAGTTTAAGTTCTAAATTCGGGGGTTCTTGGTCATAACTCAATATGTTATTAGAGAGCTCGCGGAGAGGAGATTTCGGACGAGCTTATCAGTGGGGTTCTTGTGGTAAGTGTTCTTCATTTTTTTTTGTTCAATTTCATGAATTTGTCTTGATTTTCACCATGCAATTTGAGGAATTAAAGTAGAAAAGTTGGGAAAAATGGGAGGAAAAATCTGGAAAATTCTTTTGGTGATTTGAGTGGGCAATTGTGGTCCGATTTTAGTTTTCTTGGTATGAATAGAATCATGGGAGGACGAGGATTCTAGTGATATAAGTTTTATCGAATTCCGAGACGTGGGCCCGGGGCTCGAGTTTGGCCGAATTTCGAGATTTTTGTATAAATTGATAGTTTTTGATTGGGTTGTGTTCCTTTAGCATATATAGATGATGTTAAACTAGTTTTTGTTAGATTCGGAGCAATCAGAAGCCAATTTGAGGGGCAAGAGCATCGTGGACTAGTATTGTGGCCCAGTAGAGGTAAGTAATGGCTATAAATTTTGTCATGAGGGTATGAAACCCCGGACTCCATATTTCTCACTATTTTTAGAATGGCGCACATGTCAGATGACGAGTATGTGACGCGCACTGATTTTTGGATTGGACTTGGTCCTCTCCACGGCAACTATTGGGTTGCGTATTTTACTCTAAATCAATGTGTTCTAAAGACTATTGCTATATTTGGTCTATAAGCCATGTTTAGGGCCTCGTGCCGACTTGTTTAGACCCCTTGGGGCTTTTCACTACTATTTCCTCACTGTTGATTTATGATTTACACTCAGTCATGTTGTGCTTAACTATTTTCAAAACTCAGCCTTATTTACACTATTTTGAGATATAGAATGATGTTTTGGGTCGAGTACCCCGTTTTACTGATACGCCCGAGGGGCTTTTGAGCGGTTCTGAGTGAGTGAGGCCGAGGGCCTGATTGTGAGGATATGATACGCCACAAGGTGGCTTGATATTAGTGCTTGGGCTGAAGGAGCCCCTCCGGAGTCTGTACACACTCCTAGTGAGCGCAGGTACCTACTGAGTGCGAGTGCCGAGTGACGAGTGATTGGGAGGCAAGAGTGACTGTGAGGTATGCCCGAGGGGATGATTATGAGTGACTGTGAGGTATGCCCGAGGGGCTGATTATGAGTGACTGTGAGGCATGACCAAGGGGCAGTTTGTGATACATGTTTTTGCCCGAGGGGCTACTTATGATATTACCACTTTGCCTCTGAACTTATGAAATATGTTTTACCCGAGGGGCCTTTTTTATGATTTTCAACATTCTTACACTAAACTTCTTGAAAGTTATGTTGAAAATATTGGCAAGTATATTTCCAAATGATTTTTACTAAAATAAACTTTTAAGCGAGGTGATTTAACGTATACATTGTTGGAAAGAAAGGATGTGCTTATTGTGAATTGATGAATTGATTTTTATGTGTTTCTTGCTACTCTGACCTGATTTATTTTCATTACTACTGAGTTGGTGTAACGACCCGACCGGTCGTTTAGAGCTCTACGCGTCGTTCAGCGGTTGGAGGCCGTGAGCAGCTCCATTTCAGGTATTATGACTTCTCGGTGTGGTCGGAAGTAAATTTCGGAAGGTTCAGAGTTGATTTGGAAAGAAAATTCTAATTTTAGAAGCCTTAAGTTGGAAGAATCAACTAAGACTTGAATTTTGAGTAAACGATCTCCGAATCAGGATTTGAAGGTTCCAGCAGGTTCATATGATTATTTCGGACTTGGGTGTATATCCGGATCGGGTTTTTGATAACCCGGGAGCATTTCGGCGTATATTATGGAAGTTAGCATTTTTTTATAATTTCATAGATTTGGGCTTGAAGTGCATTTCAGTGTTGTTGATGTACGTTTGGGATTCCGAGTTTGGGAATAGCTTCGTATGGTGATTCTGGAGTTGGGAGCGCGATCGGAAGTGAATTCGCATGTCCGAAGATCATTTTAATGTCATTTGGCTAAATATAGAAATTTGAAGGGTTTTGAAGAATCCGACCGGAAGTGAAAATTTGGATATCGGGGTCAGAATGCGATTCCGGAAGATGCAGCAGGTCCGCAATGTCTAATATGACTTGTGTGCAAAATTTGAGGTCAATCGGACGTGATTTGATAGGTTTCGGCGTCGGATGTAGAAGTTTTCAATTTCTAAGTTCATAAAGTTGGGATTTGAGTGCGATTCGTGGTTTCGATGTTGTTTGATGTGATTTGAGGCCTCGAGCAAGTCCGCATTTTGTTGTGGAATGGGTTGGCATAATTGGACAGGGTCCCGGGGGCCTCGGGTGGATTCCGGGTGGTTAACGGATCAAGTTTGGGAGTTTGAAGAAGGCTGAGGTTGCTGTCATCTGGTGTGACCGCACCTGCGAGGATTTGACGGCAGGTGCAGAGCCGCTATGGCACTGCAGGTGCGAAGGATGGATGGTCTTCCTGGGAGCGCATGTGCAATGGAATTTCCGCACCTGCGAAGACACAAATGCGAACAGTGGGGCGCATGTGCGATTTTGGGCTAGAGTTGAGGCAGCCGCAGGTGCGGGAGAATGGTCGCACCTGCGAGAGCGCAAGTGCGGAATCGAGGCTGGGAAGAATGTTTTTAAACTGTGAATTGTTGGCCATTTCTTCATTTCTTCCTTGGCTTAGGGGATCTTGGAAGGCTTCAAACAGAGGATTGCTTCATGCAATAGCAAGGTAAGTGACTCCTTCATGCTTCTAAGTTAAAAACAAGATTATATGCATGGATTAGACATGGAAATTTGTAGGAAATTGGGAAATCTTAAAGAAACCTAGAATATGGTAATTTGGATTTTAGCCACGAATTTTAGCATGGAATGTAGAGTAAATTGCATATTTGAACTAGTAAGGCTATGGGTAGAGTATATCTTCAAGAAATTTCGGATATCGGGCACGTGGGCCCGAGGGAATTTTGGTCATTTCACTAAGCGGAGTCGGAAAGTTATATAATTTGGAATTGTTGCAAATATTAGAGTATATTTTCATTTGTTTGTCATTGTTTGGATGATTTTGGGGCGTTGTGCCTCTGTTGGAGCCGTCGGAAGGGCTTGGAAGCTGGTTATGGAATTTCGGAGCGAGGTAAGTCTCCTTTATAACTTCGTGAGGGGGAATTGTGCGTAGCTACTATTATGCCATGTCTGGGTAGCTGTTCATCCCAAACGCACACGCAAGTATACGTGGTCGTAGCAAGAAATATAATATTAAATCGAATGTCGAACCCAGAGGGACTTGCGTAAACTACTTGTTGAATCACTATAATTGTTATTTAATCGAGCAAAAATAAAATCCAGTAATGTAACTAATTTATACTACGATTCTATGATCTAACTAATTATCAAGTAACGAGAGTATTGTTGTGTGTATTCAGTAGAGACAAATATTCCAGGGTTGTGATCAATTCACCACTCGTATTGCATTCTAATTAACTACCCCTTCATATAACTCACTCATGGTTGCTAATTAATCGATAAACACCTCTCATAGCCTTCTCCCGAAGCACTACTCGCCTATTATAAATAGATTAACGCCTATATTCCTATGAAATTAATCTATTAGAACGCACTAAGATCACGATTTTTAATTAAGCACGGTGACTAGGTATATTCCTATCCTAACCAAAAATCCGCTCCCCTGAAGGGTTAAGATCGCGCTCTCTTCAATTCTTCCCTAATCTATATACGGCTTTCCCAAGCATAACATAGATAGTATATAGAACAAAATTTATGGCCAGACAATTAAGCAATTAAATGCAGAATTGAAGAAACAAGCATATATTGGGTGAACTATAATCAATTTTAAATTAATGTCGAATAACAATATTCATAGCTAAACCACAACCCCAGAAAAATGGGTGTCTAGCCACTCATGCTAAAATCAAACAATTGCATAAGTGTTGCATAAATTGAAAATACTAGAATAAGATGAAGAAAATTGAGAAATCCTTCGCTTCCTAATGATCCCGTGTGTATCTTCTCTCCAAAAATGGCATCCTCCCCTCAAAGTTGTGTTTTTGAGTCTATTTATATGTTTGGGACAAACCTTAAACGTGTAGGAAACTCTTGTTCAAACCGGGAAACACTTAAAACCTTCAAAACTCGGATTTGACCGGACCAGGGACCAGGCTTTATGGCCCAAACGTTGGGATAAAGCCTGGCCAGGCCTGGCGTTAGGGCTCTAACGCCTGGTCCTACCAGGCTTTATAGCCCAAACGCCAAACTATAGCCTTGTATGACCAGGCTTTACAGCTCAAATGCCCGGCTATAGCCCGATTCACTCCTTTTCAACTCTTGAGCGTATTTTTGACGTTTATGCATCCATTTAGCTCGGCTTCGATCTCCAATTCACCTACACATGAAATAGACTCCATTATGCACATACAACGTGTATTTTTATCAATAACGCACATAAAATGTAAGGTACATAATGATTTAAACCATGAATTCTAGCCACACATCAAGACCCCGCACTTAGACTCTTGCTCGTCCTCGAGCAATGGGACAATCTACTACCTTTCAACACGTACCAAGTTCATTATCAAGGAGTATTTTAATTTTCGATCACTCACCTTACCCCTTAACTATGATCGATACCGTCAATCAAGTATGAACATATAAAATTTCACATTCTTTCCCTTCTTTAAACATGCCCAAGTATAACAATTTAATCAATCATACCAACAACCTAATTGCAAGCACCCAACCTCAAGAGTCAACTTGCAACTACTAAGCCCTATCAATTCACGCACCTACCAACAAGAAAGTTACAACATTACCAATCTTTCATGAGATCATGTGCCCTCACCAACAACAAAAGAGTGAATATAACAAGTCCACACATTCAAATATGCTTTTGAACATAATTTAAGGACATCACACAATTGAACAAATTCACTCACTCTCACAAAGAATTCATATGCATCCCGTGGTCGTACCATAAGCTTGCCCGTAGTGTAGATCTCCACTAATTCAAGTTAGCCAAATCTAGGATCAATTAGGACTTTTAAGGTTGTAATGTAGGCTAAGGGACGGGTAGGATATATTTAGGAATATTGACTAACCCTCATAAGCACTTTAATACATTACCTTCACAACTCAACACATATTCTTCTCAACAAATTCTCTTGCCACAATTCATATTCAACATAGCCCTTTTTCAATTAAGCACGTCTATATTTTCACTAGCACAAATTAATAAGAATTTGGAGGTGTGTATCTTTTTGTACATACTTTTACTATCATTTTTTTTCTTTCTTTCCTACACACACTCCATAGATGAAAATTTAATGGCTAGTGACTTTTAAATACAATTGTTAGTTCACTAACATGCCTTTCCATGGCTCCACTCAATAGTTAATCCCCACTATCTCACCTTACTTCTTTTAGCGACTAAGTGACTTAGGAGGAAAAGGTGCAAAAATATCAATTTAAGAACAAAATAGGGGTACGACTTGTAATATGGGTGCCAACGAAAAGGTCAAACGGCTCAAAAGGGCTAGCAATGGAAATTTTTAAGCTCGGGATGACCCCACACTTAAGCTCAAACATGCCCCTCAGCTTCAACTTTTGGGTACTCAGACTTCCCCTACTTTGCAAAATAAAAACAACACAAAACTGACATTAAAAAATAAATAATGAAAAGATATACAGGATGGGTTGCCTCGCAACAAGCGCCTGATTTAACGTCGTGGCACGACGCAGTCTCTCGCCTCACTAATCAGCGAGCACGACCTTGGTCTTCTCACAATTTATGGTGCCACCCCAATAGTGTTTGACTCTATGTCCGTTCACTAAAAAATTTCTTTCACCATGTATAGCTCGCAACTCAAATGAACCATATAGGGTGACTCTCACTATCTCAAACAGGCCTGACCATCTCAACTTTAGCTTTCCAAGAAACAGTCTCAGCCTACAATTGAATAATAATACCTTTTGGACTGGCTCAAAATGACGTGGCTTTATATGTTTGTCATGCCATCTCTTGGTCTTTTCTTTGAAAAGTTTGGCATTTTTGTATGAGTGCAACCTGAACTCATCCAATTCATCCAACTGCAGCAATCTTTTCTCACCCGCGGCTTCAAGGTTCATGTTTAGCTTCTTGATGGCCCAATATGCCTTATGTTCATGCTCTACGGGCAAGTGACAAGCCTTTCCATAGATCATCTTGTACGGTGATGCCCCAATTGGTGTTTTGTACGCTGTTGTGTGTGCCCATAAGGCATCATCTAACTTAGCAGCCCAATCTTTCTTGTTCACACTCACCGTTTTCTCTAATATTTGCTTAATTTCTCTGTTGGATACCTCTGCTTGTCCACTTGTTTGAGGGTGATATGCTGTTGCAACTCGATGACGGACCCCATATTTAGCTAAAAGGTTATTCAACAACCGATTGCAAAAGTGGGTTCCTTCATCACTAATCAAGGCACGTGGAGTACCAAATCTGGAGAATATATTCTTCTTCACAAAAAAACGACAACCACGGCATCATTCGTCGGCAATGCAATTGCCTCCACCCATTTCGACACGTAGTCAACTGCCAGCAAAATGTATTTATTTCCCCTGGATGATGGGAATGGACCCATAAAGTCTATCCCCCATACATCAAAAATCTCTACCTCCAAGATATTATTCAAAGGCATCTCGTGCTTCCTTGTTATCATTCCTGTTCTCTGGCACTGGTCACACTTTTTAACAAATGCGTGGGAATCTTTGAATAGCGTTGGCCAGAACAAACCAGATTGTAGCACTTTCACCGCTGTTCTATAGCCACCATGATGTCCCCCATATGGTGATGCATGAAAATCATACAGTACAAGTTCCACTTCTTTATCAGGAATACATTTCCTCATTAACTGATCACAACATTCCTTGTACAGGTAGGGCTCATCCCAGTAGTAAAACTTCACATTGCATAAGAACCTCTTTCTTGCTTCAGATTCTATTTCCGGAGGAAGTACCCCAATCACCAGATAATTCACATAATCAGCATACGACGGAGGAGGGTCTTGGGTTATAGCAAAAAGTTGCTCATCAGGAAAAACATGGTCATGATATTCTAGCCTTGATAGATGATCATCTACTTGGTTATCAGTGCCCTTTCGGTCTCTTATCTCCACATCAAATTCCTGCAACAATAAAACCCAGCGCATCAATCTAGCTTTAGATTCTTTCTTTGTAAATAAATACCTGATTGATGCGTGATCTGTGTGGACTATAACTTTTGTTCCCACCAAGTATGCTCGGAATTTTTAAAAGGCCCACACCACAGCTAACAACTCCTTCTCAGTGGTGGTGTAATTCTGTTGTGCATCATCAAGGGTCTTACTCGCATAGTAGATGGAATAAAATACCTTGTTTTTCTTTTGGCCTAGCACTGCCCCAATTGCATGGTCACTTGCATCACACATTAGTTCAAATGGTACTGACCAATCAGGTGCAACAATTATGGGGGAAGCTACCAATTTCATTTTTAACTCCTCAAATGCCTTCAGGCAGGGTGCATCAAAATTGAACTTGACATCTTTTTCAATCAACCTGCACAAAGGAGTAGCAATTTTAGAAAAATCTTTTATAAAGCGCCTATAAAATCTTGCGTGTCCCAAGAAACTCCGGACGCCCTTCACTAAAATTGGTGGAGGTAGTTTTTCAACTGCCTCCACTTTTTCCTTATCAACTTCGATGCCACTTTGATACTCTATGACCCAAAATGATGCCTTCTTGCACCATAAAGTGACACTTCTCCCAATTTAACACCAAATTCGTTTCTTCACAACGGGCCAACACCATGCTCAGGTTTTTCAAACAATCATCATAAGATGACCCTAAGAAAAAGAATTCATCCATGAACACCTCTACAAATTTTTCCACCATGTCAGTGAAAATAGGCATCATACATCTCTAGAGGTGGCTGGTGCATTGCAAAGACCAAATGGCATTTGCTTGAAGGCGAATGTGCCATAAGGGAAAGTAAACTTGGTCTTCTCCTGATCCTCTGGGCATATAACAATTTGATTGTAACCTAAATACCCATCCAGAAAGCAATAATATTCATGCCCTGCTAATCTGTCCAGCATTTGATCAATGAATGGGAGTGGAAAATGATCCTTGCGGGTTGCTTTGTTGAGCCTTCGATAATCAATGCAAACTCTCCAACTCGTAACAGTGCGGGTAGGAATTAGCTCATTCTTCTCATTCTCAATCATGGACATCCCTCCCTTTTTGGGTACACATTGAACCGGGCTCACCCAGTTGCTGTCAGAAATAGGAAAAATGATACCTCCATCCAGCAATTTTATGACTTCTTTCTTCACTACTTCTTTCATGATGGGATTCATCCTCCTTTGCTGCTCAACAATCGGGCGATGTTCATCTTCAAAAAAGATGTTATGCATGCAAAACGATGGATTGATTCCTTTAATATCTGCAATGGTCCACCCAATCGCCTTTTTGTGCTCACGAAGTACCCTAAGCAATTTCTGTTCTTGTTTATTGGTCAGGCTGGATGAGATGATCACAGGCAATGTCTCAGAGTTCCCTAAATAGGCATAGCGTAAATGTGCTGGAAGAGGTTTGAGTTCCAGCTTTGGAGCCTCTTCAATAGATGGCTTAGAGTAACAGGCTTGTTCAACTCTTCAAATTTTCCTAGCCCGTGGAGGTAACTGCAAGATACTTCAAGAACTTTCTCAATGTATCCCCTTGTTTCATCCCCACAGTCTTCTTCATCCCAACTAACACTCGCTCAAGAGGGTCAACAGGACTTATGTAGGGATCTATTGACTCCGATTTGCTTTTCACTACAGTAATCATGGACAGCTCTTCATAGTGGACAGGTAACTTGAGTGCCTTATAAACATTAAACACCTCCACTTGATCACCAAAACGCATCGTCATTTTCCCTTCACACACATCAATGATAGCTCGGCCCATAGCTAGGAAGGGACGCCCCAAAATCAATGGGACTTCCTGATTAGGCTCATAGTCCAAGATAATGAAATCAGCTGGGAATATGAAAGAGCCCACCTGAACCAGCACATCTTCAATTACTCCCTTAGGGTGAGTAAGGGAGTGATCAGCCAATTGTAAAATCACTGTTGTTGGGCGTGGCTCACCCAACCCGAACTGCTTGAACACAGATAGCGACATCAAATTAATGCTTGCCTCAAGATCGCACAAAGCTCGCCCGACTGCATGCTTACCAATTGAGATTTGGATAGTAAAACTACCCGGATCTTTTAATATCTGAGGTAGCTTGATTTTAATTCTCTAGATAACTTCCTCAGTGAGCGCCACGGTTTCGAACTCAGTCAGCCTTCGTTTATTGGCCACGATGTCCTTGATGTATTTAGCATATTTGGGCACCTCCTGCAGAATGTCTACCAGTGGAATATTCATTTGTACCTGTTTCAAGAGGTCAAGAAACTTTATGTATGTTGCATTATCTTTCACCTTTTGCAACCTTTGAGGGAATGGAGGGGGTGGCCTCGTAAGAAATGGTGGGGGTTGCTCAGCCACCGCCTCCTTTGCTGGCTTATCTGATTCTTTCGGGTTGTCTGATGTTGATTCAATAGTGGCTGGCTTCTCATTAAAAGTTACCTGCTTTCTCATTTTGGACTGGACTTCTTTCAATCTCTTCCCATTCCTCAATGACATAGCATTAACAGATGCTTTAGGATTAGCTTCAGTGTCACTTGGAAGAGCCCTAGTTGGTCGGGTATTTTGAGAACCGGCGAGTTGCCCCACTTGACGTTCTAAATTTCTCATCGCTACAGTCTGGGCTTGGTGATCAGCCATTATTTTCTGATTGAAAGCAAGTTGGTCGTTCATCATTCTCTTCATAATCTCCTAAAGGCTTGCTGATGGTTCAGCCTGAGGTGGTTTGTACTGCTGTTGAGGTGCTGGATGCCTGTAGTGATTCTGAGTGCTTTGATTTTCACCCCAAGAGAAGTTTGAGTGGTTTCTCCACTTGGGTTTATAAGTGTTTCCATATTGATTTGCTTGTCCCTATTCGCGATACCCACAAAGCACACAGACTCTGGATTAACTGGGCATAAATCACTCGAACGACCCTCTCCACAGACTTCACAAAATACCTGAATCTGTTGCACTGGTTGGGCCTGTTGCATGGTTGAGATTGTTTCTTGTTAATGATCAGGTTCATCTGATTTACTTGGTTAGTCAATGTGGGGATCTGAGTTGACAATGCTGAGACCACATCTAGTTCAAGAACCCCTGGTGACTTTTGAACCATATTTCTCCCCATCTCACCTTGCTAGTCTAGATTGCTTTTGGAGAATTTATTCAGTAATGCAAATATTTCATCATAATTCTTCTCCAACACCTGACCTACGGCTGATGCATCTACCACAATTTTGGTTTGTAGATGGATCCCCTCAATGAAAGTGTGAACTAACACCTCGTATGCATGATTGTGATGAGGGCGGTCTCTAAGTAGCCCCTTGAACCTTTCCCATGCTGAATATAAAGATTCACCTGTTTTCTGTCTAAATGAGACTATCTCACTCCTGATCTTTGCAGTCTTTCCTGAAGGGAAGAACCTTGCCAGAAATTTTCTCGCCAAATCGTTCCATGTTGTAATGGAATTAGCTGGTTCTACCTTCAGTCATCGCTTTGGTTCGCCCAATTGAGAGAATGGAAAAAGCGTGAGCCTCACATAATCTGGCGTGACCCTGTTAGTGATACAAGTATCACTAATCTCCAAGAAGTTCAGAATGTGCTGCTGTGGATCCTCGTGTGGAAGACCCATAAGCTGCCCGTTTGCATGAAGTAGTTGGATCATGCTCTGTTTCAGCTCAAAGTGCCCTGTGATTCTTGGCTTCACAATGCTGGAGGTAACATTAGCAATACTGGGCGTTGCCACCTCCTGAACAACCATGTGTTGTTCCTCTGCCATGTTCACAAGAAATCAGATGAAGTTCTTAATATTGTCTCTATCTCTTGCTTCTCGCAACCTCCTGTGAAATGTTCTCTCAGGTTCGGGGTCAAAGCCGTCAAGTCTGTCCTGGCTTCTGCCCTGCGCATTCAATCGAAGTTCCTGAGATTTGAGCAAAAATCACGTGATTTTAGACTCAATGAAATAAACAATTAAATCAAGTAACTAAAAAGTAGTCTATGTTCAAGTCCCCGACAACGGTGCCAAAAACTTGTTGCTCCCAAACGCACACGCAAGTATACGTGGTCGTAGCAAGTAATATAATGTTAAATCGAATGTCGAACCCACAAGGAATTGCGTAAAATACTTGTTGAATCACTCTAATTGTTATTTAATCAAGCCAAAATAAAACCCAGGAATGTAACTAATTTATACTATGATTCTATGAACTAACTAATTATCAAGTAACGAGAGTATTGTTGTGTGTATAGTAGAGACAAATATTCCAGGGTTGTTGATCAACTCACCACTCGTATTGCATTCTAATTAACTCCCCCTTCATATAATTCACTCATGGTTTCTAATTAATTGATAAACGCTCTCATAGCCTTTTCCCGAAGCACTACTCGCCTATTATCAATAGATTAACGCCTATATTCCTATGAAATTAATCTATTAGAACGCACTAAGATCACGATGTTTAATTAAGCACGGTGACTAGGTATATTCCTATCCTACCCACAAATCCGATCGTGCTCTCTTCAATTCTTCTCTAATCTATATACGACTTTCCCAAGCATAACATAGATAGTATATAGAACAAAATTGCTAGCCAGACAATTAAGCAATTAAACGCACAATTGAAGAAACAACCATATATTGAGTGAACTATAATCAAGGTTAAATTAATGTCGAATAACAATATTCATGGTTAAACCTCAACCCCTGAACAATGGGTGTTTAGCCACTCATGCTAAAATCAAACAATTGCATAAGTGTTGCATAAATTGAAAATACTAGAATAAGATGAATAAAAGTGAGAAATCCTTCGTTTTCTAATGGTCTCGTGTGTATATTCCCTCCAAAAATGGCATCCTCCCCTCAAAGCTGTGTTTTTGGGTCTATTTATATGTTTGGGACAAACCCTAAACGTGTAGGAGACTTCTATTCAAATCGGGAAACACTTAAAACCTTCAAAACTGGGATTTTACCGGACCAGGAACCAGGCTTTATGGCCCAAACGCCGGGATAAAGCCTGGCCAGGCCTGGCGTTAGGGCTCTAACGCCCCCCAAATGCCTGGTCCTACCAGGATTTATAGCCCAAGCGCCCAGCTATAGTCTGGTATGACCAGGCTTTACAGCTCAAACGCCTGGCTATAGCCCGGTTCACTCCTTTTCGACTCTTGAGCATATTTTTGACGTTTATGCATCCATTTAGCTCAGCTTCCATCTCCAATTCACCTATACATGAAATAGACTCCAATATGCACATAGGACGTGTATTTTTATCATTAACGCACATAAAATGTAAGGTACATAATGCTTTAAACCATGAATTCTAGCCACGCATCTGTAGCCTAGGACCCACTAGCATGCCTTACGTGTTGCACCTGTAATCTTTTCTGTAGTATTAGACTGATAATATAATCGAAAACGATAATTGAATGACTAAGGAAGATTAGAGTTTATTTTCTAAATCATCTAAAAAGGGAATTGATTTCCTTCGCGGGCAATTGTATTTCCGAATAAGGTTGTATTATTAAACATTATAAAAAAACTTTGCAAGTGAATTTTGAAAAAGGGATTTAAATACTATTTTGTGGATTTTAGAAGAGGAATCTATCATTTATTTGGTTACTTGGTTTCGCGACGTATTCAGGGTGGACTGTTGATTGTGCATGACTGCATGTGACCACTTCGCAATTTACATTCCGCGAGCGGAGTGTTATTTCCCCCTCTCTCATGGGAGGTGGCCGTACGCCACGGCGAGATTGAAAGAAATATTATGGTACGGGCCGTTCGAGCCTCGGAAGTGCACAAAGATGATTATTATGATGGCTCAGGCCGGTTGTCCTTACCCCGTATGCTCATGCTAAATTGTTAAATGTTTTTCATGATTTTGAAGTGATAAGATATTTGGGGGAAAATAAAGAAGAAATTGTGGATTTATGATATTTGGGGGAAAATAAAGAAGAAGTTGTGGATTTATGATATTTGGGGGAAAACAAAGAGGAAATTGTTTATCTAAGATATCTTGGAAAATAGTGAGAAAATGGTAACTGTTTGTTTATTTTCAGTATTTACTTGGATTTCAGTGCCATATATATATGCTGCTTTACTACCTTTACATGCATATCGTGTTCATCTTATACTGTTAGTTACTTTCCTGGCCCCTAGTGAGAGTCTAATTCGATCTCTCGTCACTACCTTTCCGAGGTTAGGCGGGCAACTTACTGAGTACACGTTGTTTTTGTACTCATGCTACAATTGTTGTGCATTTTATTGCACAGGTACTATCATAGCAATGTGGAGGATTCGGAGACTTAGCCGAGCTGCATCATCCGCAGGCGATCTGCAGCTGACATAGTCTCCCTCGTTCTGTATTTATTTTCATTTTTAAATTTTCTGGTCCAATTTGTATTTCGGATAGGCCTTGTGATGATTGTATAAATTCTTAGAAATTTGCTCATGTACTTGTGACACCGGGTTCTGGGGTATCTTGGGATATATTTGCTAAAGTGTAGTATTCAAACCATTGTTTTTAAATTAACAGATTTTATTTGATTAATATGTAATAAAGTGAAAGAAAATGTTTCTCATAAATGTTAAAACCGAAAATTAACTTCAATTAATTAATGATTGTCTTGCTTGACAATCATGTCCGGCACCATCACAACCTTAGGGATTTTGGGTCGTGAAAACATGGTATCAGAGCGCTTCGCTTAGGTCTCATGAGTCATGAGCAAGTCTAGTAGAGTCTTGCGGATCGGTACGGAGACGTCTGTACTTATCTTGGAGAGGCTACAGGGCTGTTAGGAGTACTTCCCTTATTGATTCCTCATCGTGCGATTTGATTACTTTGAGGCTTATGCCTATGTTTGTTCCTACTCAATCTTACGTGTCGCGAAGCGCTTGCTATGAATCAGGAATTTGAGGAATTGAAATGATGATGCGGATCTAATTTGAGATGTTTCAATGTATAATTGGTTGGGGCTGTTGTTATGGCCCTGCAAAAGAATAATATGTTGTTTCAACTTAGTAGCTGTGTTTCGGAGAGCGTTAAGGCAATGCTCAGGTAGTGATGATGTTTGCGATTGGTTATCGTGTGATGTTGATATGATGATAGAATGCTTGCCCGTATGTTGGGGGTGATGAATGGTTTGAAGGGAGGTTTTCTCAGAGTGTGATTTCGAGATTTCAGTATTTTAGTTCCGACAGAGGAAAGGCATTTGGGTTATGAATGGTTCGGTTGAGGTTAATAAAGTAGTAAGGCTTGGTGTCTTAAAGTGGGGTGGGATATACATCAGTGACGTGAAGTCGTCGTCATTCATCGAATGGAATGTGTTACGTTTGCCGGTGTTATGGTTTCTTCGGTTGCGTGGGGTCAGAGTATTGTGAAAAGTATTAAAGAATGCGGTTTACAGAGAATGATTCTGAATTGAGTCTAGGTGGTGCTCCACTTCTAGGAGGCCAGGTGTAAGAAGTGGAAGTCGAGCAGTCGCAATGTGGGGGAGTGGCAGCATAGCTTGGAATTTGAAGATATTGGCGCATATTTAATGGATGTCCATGAGGAGCGGACGAACTAGTAAAGTTGGTAAATAAAGCAAGGCGTAGGATGGGGTATTGAAGTCGCAGAGAGCGTGCATTTCAGCATCGTTGAAGGTGTCCACGGGTGATTTCCACAGGTGGGTCATCTCCTGTGAATAGGGTAGAGGTAGCATGGTTGGCAGGTCTTGGTAAGGGGTTTTAGTGGCTATTCGGTAGGGGGCGGAATGTGTGAATGATGCTAGAGAATTTGAGTATTTAGGGAGTGCTAGCAAGAGAATTTGGAAGAATGTGGATGGATTGGTTGAGCAAGATAGTGTTATCGAAGGAGAAAGGATCTCGGCAGGTTCTAGAGTGGTGCAAGGAGTAGCTTTGGGCTAAGTGGAGGAGTCCCATGATCTACAGTTGGGTTGTAGGGTTGTCTTCTCATAAGGTTGCGGATTGTTGGCATGTTGGCAAGTTATTTTAGCTAAGGGAAAGGAGTAAAATGGTGATTGTGCGTGGTATTTGATGAATCTGTGCAAAATTTGACCCTGTCGGGCCAGGGTTAGGCTTTGGAAGATTCAGAATTTTTCTTAAAGCATAGGTGAGTTGTTAGGGATAGTGACTCAGTCACGTGCTTCAAGGGAAAGGGTGTTCATGTGCTAGAAGAGCCCTGGAGTTGACTGTATTCGGGTCCAGTCAGAGTGGGTGACTCTCAATAGCGGTCTTAGTGAGTTCTAAAGTTAAGAACGCGATGTTTTAGGGTTTCAGGCAGCAGTATGATTGAGAATCGAGCTTTTGCAGAGTAATTTCTGAGAAAAAGAAGAATGGTTGGAATGTTCTATGATGTGTTTTAGCATGCAGGATAGTATTGGAGGAGTGGGAGAAATAAACTCTGGATTGTTGAAAGATGATGAGGATGGTATGAGACGGGTTGCGGGATTTAGGCAGCATAGTCTGTGAATCAAGGTCACTCGGGATGAGTGAGGGTTGAGTTTGCTATGAGTTGAAGGAAGTTGTTATTATTCCTGAAGCAATTAAAGATGAATAAAAGAAGATAGATTGATTAGCCATGGTTGAAATGGCACATTTTCGACAGTGATCAGTTCCTTCGGTGTGATTAAGTTATGCATGTGGTTTGTGCCGGTGTATGCGGGGCTTGTCGGCCGTCGTAATGGATTCCATTTGGGAGCATTTGAGTGCTATGGCCTGTTAGGTGTAGGCGGATATCAGAAGGGTTATAGTGGTATAAACTACTACTTAAGGATTTGCACGTTGGGTGATTGTGGGAATTCACTCGTGTGTTGAGATGGTACTCCTGAATTGAGTTAAGTAAAAGATTTCTATGTGATGAAGTGTTCACCCTATTGGTGGTTCAGAAGTTATGATGGAATTCTTGTGCTACCTCATATTGGCATGTTAGGTGCGGTGAGCGGTATGTAACTGGGAGTAAGAATCGAGATTGCGGTTCCGCGTTAATTACGATGTCATGAGCTCGAAAGAGCAAGTAAAAGGGATTTGAAAGTTCAGAGTAAGCTGGTGTTATCTTTAATGTCACCTGAGATCGATATTCGGTGAAAGGGGCTTTGTACCCTGGTCATGGGTTCTTTATTTGCTTTGCAACATTTATGTGGTCGGTGGTATGGATGGGCAGACTTGTTTCCTTGTGTGGAAGGTCATGGAAGCATGACCGCGAAAAGATTGTATAAATGTGACATGTAGTCACTTGAAGGATTGAAGATTTGGACTGAGTATAAAGGAGTTTAATATTGGTTATTTGAGAATTTATGCCTGGAAGGCGTTCAGTTCATTTGGTTGTGGATTGTGTGATGTTTGTCCCGGCTATGATGGTTGTTCTCGCGTATCATGAGAGAAAGTGGGTTAATATTAACCCAGGTGAGGCTATTAGCCTAGTTTGGTGCGAGGAAGGTAGACTCAATGATTGTGGATATATTTAAATATGATTATGGGCTCCTTACGAGCCAGGCATGTTAATTTCAGTGAAGCGCTTTTTCATGGAAAGGTATTAGAACAACAGATGTTGTTCCATCCTCGTTAAATTCATGTTATAATATGATTGTGCCGTGTGAGTTGTGAAACGGCTTGATAATTTCTTAGGAGTTGAGATCTCCGTGTAGTGATGATTTTATGTGAGCAGGATAGCTATTGAGATCCAGAGTGTATATATATATCGCACCTCAGTTGTGCTTGGGCTTTTGCACTTATCAGTCTCCCCATGATGGTACTATGAACTTAGCGTGTTAGTGACTGATATTTGGTAATGTGTAATAGTGAGCGATTCAGCTCCGTGTATATTTCCTTATGTGAGTTTTATGATGGGATCAAATGGCACGCCGCCACGGGTATGTTATATGGATTGGGTTGTGCGCCGCAACAATGTGATGAGGAGAAGGGTTAATATGTATTTATTTTTCTTATGTTTTATTTCCTATTTTCTGAGAAAAGTTCATATTAGTTGCGTGAGTTGAAAAGTCCCTTCCTGAGTCATTTCTTATTTATCGTGTTCGAGTTATGGCCTATTGGCACGATGTGGTATCATGTGAGGCTGTTGGTCATGTTTGGGG
>ML320631.1:477-60269 GCA_005239505.1 Nicotiana paniculata
TTAGGGATCTGGCATGAGGTTATGTCATTCTAAGTTTGAATCCTGAGATTTTATTCTAGACCAGGCTTACCCGAGCGGACAGCTCGAGCCAAGGTCGGGGTAGCGTACCAGGAATACAGAAGCTTCGCCGGCTTTGCAACTTGTCCGTACCTCATTCTAACAATTAGATGTGACTGTAACAGAAAAGAAGTCACACGAAGTGCACACTTCCCAGATGATTTAGAAGATTCAGAGAGAAGANTGGCTTTGCAACTTGTCCGTACCTCGTTCAAAAAATTGGATGTGACTGTAACAGAAAAGAAGTCACACGAAGTGCACACTTCCCAGGTGATTTAGAAGACTCAGAGAGAAGAGGGTTTCGGCACAATTTATATACAGTTCAGATAATATCAAAGCGGAAAAAGCAGCATTTAGCACATTAGGTTCAAATATGTAAAATAAGATAATAAAGCCAAATACAAGAGTTATTCTAAGCCCGAATTCTTGAACCCTGCGAAACCACAGATTCTGGGTTCGATCCCCAGTAGGGAGGGTTGGATACGGGAGTTTTTCCAATTTAAGTGACATTATTCAAATTTGGGATTTATTTTAGTTTTCAGATTCGCCACCCGAATTTTACGGTGTTCCGGGACACCATTGAAATCCCAAACCGAGGAAATTTTGACTCTGTTTTAAATGTCTGCGACCAAAAATCCGAGTAAGGAATTCTGTTAACCCGGGTGAAGGTGTTAGTCATTCCCGAATTCCGTGGTTCTAGCACGGTCGCTTAACTATTATTATTTGGCCTAAATCGTCTGTTTATTTACATATCTTTGCCTATTGTGCTTTTAACCTCTTTCACCTTTCAGCCGCTTTTAATATTCATGGACTTATCTTGAAAACAAGTCACGATGGTGTGCACTTGTTATTTTAAACACATTATAATTACGCCACATGAAATGCACCCGTAATTACAACATGTGATTTTTATTAGTTGTTTGGAGTTGAGGGTCGGGGGCATGAGTTGCCACTCCCGAGTGGGATTTATGTATCGTGACCATGCCACGGGAACCGTACTCATGGCCACGATAATTTATTATTAATCGCACCTAAAGCAAGCTACGATTGATATCCATAACCATGAAAGGAACTTAGAACTATCTACTCCCACTTCCGTTCATCAGCACAAAAATTATTTTTTTATCTGAAACAATTTCCATGGCTAATAGATATGGTGCTAAAATCATGGTAATGAGATTTTAAATAATTGAAAGACTTTCTGGATCTAGCTTTTCACACACATTTCGCTCATAATTCATAACCAATCCTAAAAAAATATTTTTTTACTACACAAATAATAATTAAAGTTCAATCTTCTGCTAACAAAGGAAAAAGATTCCTATCAACAGGTTTTACTTCTTATTATATAGATAGTAGCTAGAACGGGATTTCTTCAGTTTTGGGGTAGAGTTTACAAATCTTGATTAAGAAGAATACTAACAGAACAGTTCTTTCTTTTTTAATAAAAACTCTTAAGTGCAATAGTCTATTTTCCAACTTCAGATCTCGAAAACTCCAAGCCAAACAATCGTGGATCTCTTATTACAACAATATCAAACCTTGATTTATCAAAACACAAAGATAAGACTTATGTTTTAGTTGGTAAATGTCAAAACAAAACAGCATGTATTTAATGAAGAAATATACAAACATGAATTCAAATTGAACACATGAGATCTATCACAATTTCAGTTGCAGAATCAATTTCGAATCACTAATAATATCTACAACATGTTTTAAGTATTAACTAAATCAAAAACATTCTGCTTATGTTCCAAACAAAATAGAAAGCAGATTCAATCAATCACAGTAAACGAATTTAGAAAAAATAGCCAATATTTCATTGTAAGTCAAAGAAGAAGTACAGATTTGAGATGTGTACCGAATTGCTTATGAGCTTACTAGGATTTTCCAAACTAAGGCCAGGTGAAGGATAGTTGGAACTCAGTAAAGCAGAGAGTCAACAAATACAACAGATATAACAACAGCAGCGGAGTAAAGTCAGACTCGACTTCCTTCCAGAAGCAGCTCGAGTCGGCAACTGGTTTAGAGTTTTCTTCGTCCGCATTCGCTTGTAGCAGTGAGCAAATGGACGATGATGAATGATTTTTCGGCAAAACAAGAACAAAACTGGCCAGATCTTGTTAGATCTGAAACACCATTAATGAACAAAATGGGAGCTGCAATTTCGCCGATTTCCAGCGAGTTTCATCGCAACAGAAAGAGAGGTGTGAGAGATGGGAACGAGGGTGAGAGCAACAACCGTCGTAGCTACTGCCTCGCTAGATTTCGAAGTTTGGCGAAGAGAGAGAATTTGAGAGAGAGACGAGGGATCTTGGAGAGGAGCCACTAGGTTAGCGAGAAGGGGTGGGTTTTGATCTTCAGGTGATTTTTGGATTGGGAAGGTGATAGAGATGAGGAGGGGGTGGCGGCTCCAGCTAGGTGATGAAATTTGTTTTTGGGTTTGGGTTCTTCAGTCAGGGGTGAGGAAGGAGTGGAGAAGGAGAAGACCGGGGAGGGGAAACGGCGGATCTGGAAGATAGAGCTTTTTTCTGATTTTTAGCTCTTGGGGTATTTAAGTGAGGTGGCTGGGTATTGGGCCGGACCGGGTCGGGCAGGTGGTGTTTTGTGTTCTGGACCGGTGGGTTTGGGGCGGAATTTGATATACTGGGCCACTGGTTTGGCCCAATTTGGACACCCCTCTTTTCTCATTGTTTTAGCCACTTTAGGCTCAACTTTTAATTTAAATCCTAATTTTGGCTAGCCTGTTTATTTATTTTACCTAATGATGGACTAATGCAACTAACTAATTAATTATTCTACGAATGCAATTTTTGATTTTTTAGAAGATGAATTTACAATGAAATTAAATCCTAAAAAGAAGTTTAAAATCTAACATGCTAATGAAATCAAGATTCGAACATTTTTTTAAATATTTTTTTTAATGATTTTTATGATTTTAAAATTATTAAACATGCANCCCATCTTAATATAGTTTTCAAAAATAAATAATTGAATAATTAAAAGGGGTAAAAATGTAAAATGCACATAGGTGTTAAAGTCAGTAATTAAACAATTTAGGCCAAGTGTAAATCAATAAGCGACCGTGCTAGAACGACGAAATTCGGGAGTGCCTAACACCTTCTCCCGGATTAACAGAATTTCTTACCCGGATTTCTGGCTTGCAGACTTTTAAAACGGAGTCAAAATTTCCTCGATTTGGGATATTAAAAATAAATGGTATCTCGGAACACCGTAAAAAAAATCCGGGTGGCGACTCTGAAATTAAATAAATAATCTCAAATTCGATTATGTCACTTAAATTGAAAAACTTCATTATCCCCACCCTATGGTGAAAAAGGAGGTGTGACATGGCCTATGATAAATCATGCTTAGTGTCATACCTAAATATTCTAAATTGACTTTTAGTAAGTATCTAATTTGACCTCTCGTCACTACCTCTCCGAGGTTAGGCGGACGACTTATTGAGTACACGTTGTTTTTGTACTCATGCTACACTTGTTGTGCATTTTTATTGCACAAGTACTTTCATAGTAATGTGGAGGATTCGGAGACTTAGGCGAGCTGCATCATCCAAAGGCGATCCGCAGCTGATAGAGTCTCCTTCGTACTGTATCTATTTCATTTAAATTTCCTTGTCCAGTTGTATTTTGGATAGGCTTGTAATGATTGTTGAATTCTTAGAAATTGCTCATGTACTTGTGACACCGGGTTCTGGGATATGTATTAGGATATAATTGCTTAAGTGTAATCTTTAAACCATTGTTTTAATTAACAGACTTTTATTTGTTTATTACATAATGAAGTGAAAGGAAGTGTTTTCATAAATGTTAAAAAACCGCAAAATTATTTCAATTAATTAATGAGATGGCTTGCTTGACATGGATGTCCGGTGCCATCACGACCTTAAGTATTTTGGGTCGTGACAATAGAACATCTCCTTAAGACCCTGACAAACTTCATCAATGTCATCCTGAGTAGAAGGATTTTTGACTTCTTCAAATTGTGGCTTGACAAAAGAGTATGCAATGTGAGGGATTGGTTTGGACAAATTCCAAACATTCTTTTTGCAGGCCTTGGCGCTGTCTATGTCAGTTGATGTTGGTTTAAAACCCAAACAAAATGTATCTTTCTTCAAAAATGGAGCAACAGGGTCCACAATTCCCTGCAGAGAGGATCCTAATCCTTTTCCTGGTTCATAATTGTTACTTAACATCAGTGAAGCTACCATCATAGATGTGACTGACAGACGGGGATGCTGAATTGGTTTTCCTTCTTCCACTTGGTCCACCTCAATCACCTCAAATGCTTGATATATGAGGGATTCACATCCTTCCTTATCCTCGATACATGGAATGGACGGGTCTTTATAGGCGGATGAGTCATTCTCCCCATGAAAAACAATTTCTTGCCTTTCATACTCGAATTTGACCGTTTGATGTAAGGTGGATGGTACAATTCTAGCCATATGGATCCACGGCCTTCCCAGAAGAAAATTATAGGAAGTTTTCATATCCAACACTTGAAAGACAATGTTAAATTCGACCGGGCCGATTGTCATGGTGAGTTCGATTTCCCCATTAGTGTCTCTTCTTGAACCATCAAAAGCTCTGATGCTGACATTACTAGTTCGAATTCTGTTAATGTCAATGTTCAGCTCTTGTAGAGTAGAAAGAGGGCATACATCTACACTTGAGCCTCCATCAATCATGAATCCTTTTAAGTAGTGACCTTCACATTTGACCATAAGATGCAAAGCTCTATTGTGCCCAGCCCCTTCCTTAGGAAAATCATCATCGCTGAAAGTAATTTTATTTACTTAAAAGAATCTTTCAGCCATTTTTTCAGCTGATTCACCATTGTCTTTTCTGAGACATAGGCCTCGTTCAGAGTTTTGATCAACACATGGTGATGTTCTTCCAAGTTCAAAAGCAGGGATAATAAGGATATCTGAACAGGGGTTTTCCTTAGTTGGTCAATGATTGAGTAGTCTTGAATTTTCATCTTCTTAAAGAATTCCTCTGCTTTTTTTTTCTGCAACGGGTTCCTTCACGGGCAAGTGACTTTCCCTGGCTTGCTTAGCTTTTCTCAATTCCTCTGGTGAATAGCACCTTCCAGAGCAGGCCAAGCCCCCTATTTCATATGTTTCTTCAACTATCTCTTTTCCTTTGTATGTCATGACAGTCTTGTTAAATTCTAGGGAATAGCTTTTGTGTTTGTCACTGGGAGTTGTACAACATGTTGGATCACAGCTGGCTCTGTTATATTTTTGAAATTATATTCGTAACGATCTTTTGAATGCCCCCAGGGATGTAAAGTTTTGGCCTACCCAATTGAACCTCAACCTTTTTTGTCCTTCTAGGGACATAGAGAATCATTTTTTTAGATTCTGCCAAGTTCAAACTAGAACTCTCACCTTTCACAATCAACGGTGCAAATTGCGGCGGACTTATTATCACTTTTGGTTCTTTCCCTATGGTTCCAACAGCCATCTCTGTCTTGCGAGACTGCTTATAATCACGATCATCACAAATCATCCCAATAAAATGTGTATTATCATGAGCTGGGAGCAGATTTTTTTGTGATATTAGGAGTATCCTCGTTGTTCGTTACCACAATTGCCTTTGCTTCAATAAAATTTTCAATGGCTTTCTTTAATGTCCAACAATTTTCAGTACTATGACCTTGGGTGTTAGAGATACTCACATCTTGCATTAGAATCAAAACCTTTTGAATTTGGATTCACATAACGCGGCATGACAGGTTCAATCAACTTCAATTGCATCAACTTTCTAAATAGGCTTGTATACGATTCTCCAATTGGAGTGAACTCTTTCTTTGGATCCTCTTCTCTCACATATCCTTGTCGAGGACGAGGATTATGTGATGCCTGAAAATTCGGGCGCAGTTGACAGGAGCCTTGTGGAATCGGTGCCCGCTATTGTTGGTGATTGGGAGGCCTAGCATAAGCCTCGACATTAAACACTGTGTATTATTGAAGGGGAACTGAGTAGCGGGGACCCTGAGATGGATAGTAATGTTGAGTATAATTGGATTGTCCTTGTTTGAATTGCACATAAGATGGAACTATTCCTCTTTGAACTCTCCCAAACCCAGATGCCATCATGGATCCTTCTTTTTTATTTTTCCGATTTCCGAAACTGCCTGATCCGCTTTGAATTTCTTGCGTGGTCGCCTTAAGGGCTACCTGACTCATAATTTTTCCTGATTTCATGCCATTCTAACTTATTTCACCAATCTTAATCGCCTCAGCGAAAGGCTTACCAATGGCAGCCAACATGTAATGGAGGTAATCAGGATCCTGAGCTTGGAGAAAATAGTCAATCATTTCTGCCTCTTTCATTGGTGGTTTGAACCTAGCAGCCTGCTCTCTCAACGCGATTGCATATTCTATGAAGCTTTCTATTGGTTTCTTCTTTATGTTGGCAAGAGAGGAGCGATCAAGCATTATATCAACGTTGTACTAAAAATGTTGGACAAAGTCCTGAGCCATGTCATTCCAAACTTGCCAGTGAGAGATGTCTTGATCGATGAACCACTCTTAAGCAATTCCTGTCAAAATTTCCCCTAAATAATCCATGAGTAATTCTTCTGTGCCTCTTGCTCCCTTAATTGGTTACAATACCTCTTCAAATGGGCCACGGAATCACCATGCCCGTCATACTTGTCAAACTTGGGGGTGTTGAAGCCGAGTGGCAAATGGACATGCGGGAAGATGCAAAAATCATTAAACTAAACACTCTTGTGGCCTCCCAAACCTTGTATTTTTCTCATGGTTTGTTCCAAGCTCTTCATTTTTCTAGTGATTTCCTCTTGTTCCATATTCTTGTCAGGATTTTCGATCTCAACTGGGATCATGTTCTGAGGAGTATGCTTGTATGAATCTGGAACCTTGAAAGTCCGTTCTGGAGAGTAATGTTGGGCATCATGAGCATTCAGTTGTGGATAATTGTTGGACTTTTGAGCAAGAGTCAGTTGAGGGACATTGAAAATATGGACAATGAGTACAGTAGGTGGGTCATTTCTGAGTGTTGCGGTTAGAGGACGTGGAATGGAGATACTAGGGATAGTAGGAAGGTTAATGCTCGGACTGAATCCAGGTTGGTACAATGGATTACTTGTTATGGAGATGGGCACTTGACTTGCAACTGACACACTATGAAAATTGTCAGAAGTCCCTATGGGTAGTGGGGGCGGTGCTTGTCCATTCACCCAAGCTTGGTACATCTCTGCCAATTGTTGCTTCAACACTCTTACTTCTTCAACCAGTATCGTACCTTGTTCGACCAATTGTCCATGGACATCATCATTATCTGAATCATTATCAATGTTGTTTTCCATTTTACTTTATCCTTCTGATCTCGTGTTGTAAGGGTGAGTCGCCAGTTTAAACAACAAACCAACCACCTCTGTTTAACTTTATCTTTTAAAATGACAAACAACAAGCGTGTTAGAGTTAAGCATTTTGTAGATATTAATCACACATTGTATGTCATGCACCTAATGCCATTTTCCTTTCTACAATGATCTTGGAAGGCTTCATGCTTCATCTCGGCTTCTTGATTTATTTCCTCTTGAATTTATCGCTCTTTTTCTTTCCCTTTTTTTCTCAAGTTTTTTTAAATTATGGCTATGATCGCATCCGATGAGGATTGCCTACGTATCATGACGCCGCATAAATCAGACCATTACGTAGTTCAGGGATCAAGAATAAAGTAAATAAACCAACTCTTACTCTTATAAAATTTAGACCGATGAAAGCTCCTAACAAGAAAAATATTTTTTGGATTTCTATTTATTTATTTTTTTGAATTTTCGAAAGAAAGACCTCTAAATATGAAGAAAATATTTTTGGATTTTGAATATTATCTTTTTTAGCAATTTTTCGAAATAAAGACTTCTAAAGAAGAAAGAACATATTTTTGGATTTTGAATATTATCTTTTTTAGCAATTTTTCGAAATAAAGACTTCTAAAGAAGAAAGAACATATTTTTGGATTTTGAACTTTTATTTGAATTTATGAAAGAAAAGACTTCTAGAGAAAAGAAAAAATAATTTTGAATTTGGATTTTTTTTTTTATTTTCGAAAGAAAAATTCTGAATAACAATGAAAATATTTTTGAATTTTTGAAAATTGGAGGCCGGTCCCGATGAAGTTTGCCTACGTATCTCACATCCAGTGAGAATCAAACCCGTGTAGTTCGGTTCAAATAAATAATAAAAAGAAAAAACCATTTTGAAAATTATGATTTTACACATTAGAACCCTTCAAAATTTTATTTTATTTTATTTTTGTAAAAACGGGCACTTTATGAAAACTTGGGAGATATTTTCTCATTCCCTCTCCTTTGTTCAATCAATCTATCCTGAAGCCGGTCAACATTTGAGTAAAGCCTATCAAATAATGTTACATGTAGCATAGAAAAATGAACATGTTGGGCTGAAAAATTGGTACCTGTCCTAGACGGGCCCGACCCCTGTGCCGAATCCCACTAAGTCGAATGCACATGATGCAAATAAAGCATAGCCTACTAGGCATATTCATTGCTTGTGGCTTGTTCTTTTAAGTTTTCAAATCCTAAAGGAGATGGTATCTATACCTGGCTTACCCGGGCGGATAACCCGAGCTGAGGAGCGTCAAGCGTTACCAGTAGCAGAACAACACTAGCTAGCTACCGGCTCTCCCGCCTAAACATGTGTGACTAAATCCTTCACCAGAAGCTGGTAGGATAACTGGCTTTATCTCAAGACAGAAATTTTGTGATGCTGGTAGGAAAACACAACATAACTACCTATCAGAAGACTCAGAGGAGTGCGAGAGAGGATACAATTTATATCAAAATAAATATTAAAGCAGTAAATAAGCGACAAATAGCACATTAGGCTCGCAAACACAATAATATTCAAAAAATGATAAAATCCAAACAAGAGTCAATATACAAAGCTCGAATTCTTATTAATTTTTCCCAACAGAGTCGCCAGAGCTGTTACACCTCTTTTTTTGCGCAATCCTATTGCGAGGTTGAGTTAGAAGAGTTTTTTCAATTGAAGTGACGTTTTGAAAAGGGATTATTTATTATTTAGAGACGCCACTTGGAATTGAGTTTTGGTGTTCCAAGTCACCTTTTATTTGAATCCCCTTTCAAAAGGAAGGTTTGACTCCTTATTTATGATCTACGAAAATAGAAAACTGAGTAAGGAATTCTGTTGACCGAGGGGAAGGTGTAAGGCACCCCTCGAGTCTCGTGGTTCTAGCACGATCGCTTTTATTGACTAATGTAAGGCTTAAATCAATTTTTAGCTATTCTTGTATTTCATTGATTATGTCTTATTTATTACCGATTAATTAATTATTGTATTTTTATTTTAATGTATTCACCTAGGTGCGGTACGCACACAAGGTATTCTTCTTTGAAGTTGGATGTTAAACCAAGGTACGGGAATGTACACATTGTTAAAACATAATTATTTTAAATCTAAAGGCATTGAGACGCGGAATGCGCACATGATCCTTTTATTATTTAAGCATATCAATCCAAGATTCGGGTATGAACACGTGGGCTAATATTTAAAGTACATCTAAAGTTTTTTTAGTATTTTTAGAGTATTCCATTTATTTATTCTCTTTTAGATTCACGATATATATTTAAATATTTTATTATTTATTTATTTTTTACTTATTAGAACGAGTCATGAGTTGGTTCATGACTTATTTTGCTCCCTCACAATTACTTTCTAGTAATAGGCCTTGGAATATATTTAGCCCCAATTAATTATATTTTCCCATGACCCCCCATTCAATGAGAATATGAAAGAAATGTAATTAATAGCCTAGCCTCAACATTAGATTTATTTACAAAGAAACATATTTATGCTAACAGAAAATCAAATAAAATTTATAAATGAAGATAATAACTCATGAAAATTCTAACTTATACTTCAATAGTGAAACAAAAAAAATCTATATCCTTAGACTACTTTGAGTAACTAACATCATATTAAAAAAATTAACTAATAAAATAAACGTGAGGTCGCATTTAATGAACAAATTCACTGTAACCTAACTTACAGTGAAGTTAAGACGTGGAGAATGTGTTTTAATTAACGAGATTTATTATTATTTTTATAAGTAAAAGTATTCCTACTAAATTAACATTTGATAATTTTCAGCTTTCATGGCTACGTAATCAAACGTTTGTAAAGGTTAATTCCAAGAAGAACAAAACTTTTTTAAGAGAAAAATCTATCATAATCTTATTAAAAAAACTATCATAATTTATGGCCTATTTACAAGAGTGATTGGGCAATATTAATAGAAAGATGATTTCACGGATTAATTAAACAAAGTGTTCAAGCCTAAATTTATTCATGACAGATTTATGGACTTAACTTCGAAGATGATTTAAATCAACCAAGACTAGAGATATATTTTAAGAACACTATATATACTAAATTATAGAGATAGATGAAAGTAAATCAGATACCAAACAAGCATACACATTTGTATTCAGCAAACTTTTAAGAAAGTTAATACAAATACTAACACACATTCATGCTTAAATCATGATACTATCATTAAACTAACAAGGAGATTCAATATTACCTTTTGCGAAGATTTCACAATAGATAAATAGATACTATCTACTAATTTCCAAAGTTGAAAATTGTTAACTTTCGGATCCGCAAACTCAAAACCTCTTCGGCTTCGAATAGAAGAAATCGACTAAACTATATCTTTCAATGAATTTGTATACTAAGAACAATTTTATTTTCTCTTTTGTTGCTATTCTCTATCTTATCCAATTCCTCTCAAATTTTTTTTGTCACGACCCGAAATCCCACATTCAGGCCGTGATGGCGCCTAACGTTGCACCCGCTAGGCAAGCCAACGTGTTAACTGAATTAATTTATTAACAAGTGAAAGTAAGAAACACTGACTAGATAATTGAGATAAAGTGCGGAAGCATTAAAAAATCGAAATAACAATAGCTAATAACGAAGAAATCCCGTTAAGTACAAAACCCAGAAATGGAGTCACAGCCTCACGAACCAGTCTAAGATTTAACTAAAAACAACAGTTTATAATAAAATGATATATCTGTCTGAAAACACATAGATGACAAAATGAAAGATAGACAGTGACGCCGAGATCCACGAACGTCTGCGGAACTACCTCGATGTCGTCTGTAATGGACTGAAGGACACTCCCCCTAACGATGTCCACTGGGTCCGGCTGTGTAATCTGCACAACATAAAGAAGTGCAGGTGTAGCATCAGTACAACCGACCCCATGTACTGAGTAAGTGCCGAGCCTAAACTCGACGAAGTAGTGATGAAGCTAGGACACGACAACAAATTGTACCTGTGCAGTTCAATAGTATATCATAAAATAAACAAGGAATACAGTTACGGGGAAGAACAAGCTAGGGATAAAAAGGGGGCAATAAATTCTAAAACAGTAGAATTAATTACTAACGGGAATATAGTAGTAAAGCAGGAAGTAACAACTCGAAATAAGTAAAATAGACAGAGAAGGCACGGCATGACCCCTCGTGTATAGCCTCAAAATCACACTGCACGGAATGTCCCCTCGTGCATAAATAATAATCACTCGGCACGGAATGTCCACTCGTGCATAAATAATAATCACTCGGCATGGAATGTCCCTTCGTGCATAAATAATAATCATTCGGCACGGAATGTCCCCTCGTGCATAATGAATTTAAAAGCCACAATTTATATGAAAGGTTAACAGTACGACATTTCAAATGTACAGAAATAATTAACAAAATTCTATTGTCTGGGAAAGGGACTCAGCTATAACCAATCTCACTCAGAAGTATAATGTCAACAGTAAACCCTCGACCAAACACATAATCAATAACTTTCTTCGTCATAAAGTAACCTCAAGATACCAATTCCAAGGTTCCCAATACTTCACAGCACAGAGAATATCAAAGAACATTAAATAACTCATCAAGATTCGACTCACGGGCATGCTTGACCACAACATATAGGTACCTGTCACCTCACATATACGTTGGACATGAATTACACATAGAAAATAAGACTCTATACCTATTCCCTCAAGCTAAGGTTAGGCCAAACACTTACCTCGGCTACAAGAATGCAATTCAAGCCTCAATCACAGCCTTTCCTCTTGAATCCGACTCCGAAACGATAATATCTAGACATAATTGACTTAATAACATCAATAATTATTCAATAACTCAATCCCAAAGACTAATTATACATTTCCCATAATTCAACTGAAAATGCCAAAATTCGACCCCGGACCCGCTTGGTCCAAACCCGAGGTTTGGACCAAAACCCGATCACCCATTCCCCCACGAGCCCAAATATACAATTTGTTTTGAAATCCGACCCCTAAACGAGGTTGGATTCCCAAAAATTCCAAAAGCCCTAACTCTACCCAAAACCCCCAATTTCTACCTTTGATTTCATGTTTTTAGACCTAGAATCTAGTGATTCATGAAAGAAAAATGGAAGAAATTAGAGTTAAGAACACTTACCTATGAAGCTATGGTGGAATGGTCTCCTATGAATCGCCTAAGAAGAGTGGAGAACAAGAAAATGGTGAAAGACATGAAAATCTCGTAATGGGTATTTTGTTTTAAGGCTTTAAAATGACTGGATGAAATAAGCCTATGCGATCGCGAAGAGAGGGTTGCGATCGCATAGAGGTCTGCTTCTAATGCACCGCGATCGCGAACAGGGGCATTCGATCGCATAGCTCAAGGAACCCCTCCCCGTGCGATCGCGAACGAGTCTATGCGATCACACAGGGTAGCTAGCCAGCCCCCCACCCGGACCTCTTATACCCCTATGTGATCGCGTACAGCTCTATGCGATCGCATAGAGGAAACTGGCCTCCCCCTCACTTAAAGCTATGTGATCGCAGCTAACACTACACGATCGCATAGAAAAAAGCATCAGACACCAGCAAAAGCCTATTTACACCAGATTTTTCAACCCTTTAGCACCCCGACACTTACCCGAAACTCACCCGAGCCCTAGGGGCTCAAAACCAAATATACACATGACTTCAAAATCATCCTACAAACTTATTCGAGTAATTAAACCACCAAAATAACATCAAAACCAGTGAATTAAACTCAAAAATTCATGGAATTTCCTCAAGCTTCATAAACTATCAAATTTTCCATTTTTGATCTGAAACACGTCAAACCAAGTCTGTTTCTTACCAAATTTTACAGATAACTCACATAACACATATTGAACCTGTTTCGGGCTCCGAAACCATAATATCGGCTCGGTAACACAGATCTCACATCAAAGTTCATTTTCAAGTCTTTATTATTTTCAGAAAACAATTTCCTTTAAAAATTCATTTCTCAGACTTGGGACCTCGGAATTCGGTTCCAGGCATACGCCCGGGTCCCATATTTTCCTACGGACCCTCCGGGACCGTCAAATCATGGGTCCGGGTCCGTTTACCAAAAATGGTCAACCAAAGTCAACTTTATTCAATTAATTATCATAAATTCAACTGTTTAATACATTTCCACATAAAGGCTTCCGGCTACGCGCCCGGACTATGCACGCACATCGAGGTGAGATTAATGGAGGCTTTCGGGGCCTTGGAACACAGTTTTACTAAATTTTCACAGGATGACCTTTTGGTTCATCACAATCTCCACCTCTAAAACAACCGTTCGTCCTCGAACGGACATAGAAAGGTACCTGAATCGAGGAAAAGGTGGGGATATCGGCTCCGCATATCAGACTCGGACTCCCAAGTAGCTTCCTCAACAGGCTGACCTCTCCACTGAACACGAACCAAAGGATAACTCTTCGATATCAACCGTCGCACCTGCCGGTCTAATATGGGTATCGAATCCTCCTCATAAGACAACTCCTTGTCCAGCTGGACACCACTGAAGTCAAGCACATGAGATGGATCCGCAATATATCTTCGGAGCATAGATACGTGAAATAATTGATGCACGACTGACAAACTAGGTGGCAAGGCAAGTCTGTAGGCCACCTCTCCTACCTTATCCAGAATCTCAAATGGACCAATGTACCTAGGTCTCAACTTTCCCTTCTTCCCGAACCTCATAACGCCGTTCATGGGCGACACCCGAAGAAACACCCGGTCCTCCTATCATAAATGCCAACTCTCAAACTTTTCGATCCGCATAACTCTTCTGCCTGGACTGAGCTATACGAAGTCTATCCTAAATGATCTTCACCTTGTCCAAGGCATCCTGGACTAACTCAGAACCCAACGATCTAGCCTCTCCGGCTCAAACAATCCGACAGGAGACCGACACCGCCTACCGTACAACGCCTCATACGGGGCCATCTGAATGCTCGAATGATAGCTGTTGTTGTAGGAATACTCATCTAAAGGAAAGAACTGGTCCCACGAACCACCAAAGTCAATGAAACAAGCTCGCAACATATACTCCAAAATCGGAATAGTACGCTCGGACTGTCCGTCCATCTAAGGATGAAATGTTGTGCTCAAATCAATCTGTGTGCCCAACTCTCGCTAAAATATTCTCCAGAAATGGGAGATAAACTGAGTACCTCGGTCTGATATAATGGATATGGGTACACCATGAAGTCTAACAATCTCTCTCATATAGATATTTGCCAACTTCTCTGCTGAATACGAAACTGATACTGGGATGAAGTGCTCTGACTTGGTCAGCCTATTCACAACGAACGATACTGCATCAAACTTCCTCTGAGTCCGCGGGAGTCCACCTAAAAAGTCCATGGTGATATGCTCCCACTTCCACTCAGGAAGCTGAATCTGCTGCATCAAACCACCAGGTCTCTGGTGTTCGTACTTAACCTGCTGATAGTTCAAGCACCGTGCTACATAAGCTACAATATCCTTCTTCATACTTCGCCACAAATAGTGCTGCCGCAAGTCCTGGTACATCTTTGTGGCACCCGGATGGATGGAATACCGAGAACTATGGGCCTCTTGAAGAATCAACTCACAAATGCCATTAATATCAGGCATACAAATGCGGCCCTGCATCCTCAAAACTCCCTTATCATCCATTGTGACCTTCTTGGCACCTCCGTGCCGAACTGTATCTCTAAGAGCACAAAGATAACGATCATCATATTGTCTGGCCCGAATATGATCATACAATGAAGAACGGGCCACGGTATGGGCCAACACACTTCCCGTCTCAAAAACCTCCAACCTCACAAATCGGTAGGCTAAAGCCTGAACATCCAACGCAAGAGGTCGCTCTCCGAATGATAAATAAGCAAGACTATCCATACTGGCTGATTTCCGGCTCAAAGCATCGGCCACCACATTGGCCTTCCCCGGATGATAAAGAATGGTAATATCATAATCCTTCAGAAACTCTAACCATCTCATCTGCCTCATGTTCAACTCCTTCTGTTTGAACAGATATTGTAAGATCTTATGATCGGTGAACACCTCACATGGCACACCATACAAATAATGCCTCCAAATCTTCAATGCATGCACAATTGCTGCTAACTCCAAGTCATGAACTGGATAGAGATTCTCATGAACCTTCAACTAACGAGAAGCATAGGTTATAACCTTGTCATCCTGAATCAACACTGCACCAACCTCAACCCGTGAAGCATCACAATACACGGTATATGGTCTTGAAACTGTGGGCAAAACTAACATTGGTACCGTGGTCAAGGCTGTCTTGAGCTTCTGAAAGCTCGCCTCACACTCATCAGACCACCTGAACTGAGCATTCTTCTGAGTCAACCTGGTCATCGGGGCTGCAATGGATGAAAATCCCTCCACAAACCGGCGATAATAACCTGCTAAGCCCAAGAAACTACGGATCTCTGTAGCTGAGGTGGGTCTAGGACAATCTCTGACTGCTGAGATCTTCTTGGGATCCACCTGAACACCCTCTGACGATACCACATGGCCTAGAAATGCAACTGAACTCAACCAGAATTCACACTTGGAAAATTTGGCATACAACTGACTATCCCGCAAAGTCTGGAGGATGACTCTAAGGTGCTGCTCATGCTCCTCTCGGCTAGGATGCATATTCAATCAACCTGCCATCCTGCATCAATACCACTCCGATCCCAACATGGGAGGCATCACAATATACCATGAAAGATCTCGAACCTGATGGCAATACCAATACCGGTGTTGAAGTCAAGGCTCTCTTGAGCTTCTGAAAACTCGCCTCACACTCGTCCGACAATTTGAATGGGGCATCTTTCTGAGTCAATTTAGTCATTGGGGTTTCTATAGATGAAAACCCCTCCAGAAAACGACGGTAGTAACCCGCCAAACCCAAGAAGCTCCTGATTTCCGTAGCTAAAGTGGGTCTAGGCCAAATCTTGACTACCTCTACCTTCTTAGGATCTACCTGAATTCCATATGTTAATTAGATGTGACCTAAGAAAGTTACTGAATCCAACCAGAACTCGCACTTTGATAATTTAGCATACAGCTGATTGTTCCTCAAAGTCTATAGCGTTATCCGGAAGTGCTGCTCATGCTCCTCCCGGCTGCGGGAGTGTATTAGAATGTCGTCAATGAACACAATTATGAAAGAATCCAGATAAGTCTTGAAAACCCGATTCATCAAGTCTATAAAGACTTTTGGGGCATTAGTCAAGCCAAAAGACATCACCAAAAATTCATAGTTCCCATACCTCGTCCGAAAAGCTGTCTTAGGGACACCAGATGCCCTAATCTTCAACCGATGGTAGCCGTATCTCAAATAAATCTTCGAAAACACCATGGCACCTTGTAGTTAATCGAACAAATCATCAATTCTCGGCAACGGATACTTATTCTTCATAGTGACTTTGTTCAACTGTCGGTAATCTATACACATCCTCATCGATCCATCCTTCTTCTTCACGACAAAACTGGTGCACCCCAGGGCGAGACACTAGGTCTAATAAAACCCTTATCAAGCAAATCTTGTTGTTGTTCTTTCAACTCTTTCAACTCTGGTGGGGCCATCCGGTATGGAGGAATAGAAATTGGCTGAGTGCCTAGAGCCACATCAATGCAAAAATCGATATCCCTATCGGGTGGCATCCCCGGCAGGTCTACAGGAAATACCTCAGGAAACTACGAACAATAGGCACCAAAACTATAGAAGAAACCTCAGCACTAGAATCACGAACATTAGCCAAATAGGCCAAACACCCCTTCTCAACCATGCGACGAGCCTTGGTATAAGAAATCACCTGCTGGAAGAATGACCACGAGTCCATTTCCACTCTAATCGAGGCAACCCCAACAAAGCTAATCTAACTGTCTTGGCGTGATAGTCCAAGATAGCGTAATAAAGTGATAGCCAATCCATTCCAGTATGACATCAAAATCAACCATGTTAAGGAGTAAAAGTTCTACACTAGTTTCAAGACCCTCAATAATGACCACACACGAGCGATACACACGATCTACAACAACAAAATCCCCCACGAGCGTAGACACATAAACAGGGACGCTCAAGGAATCACAGGGCACAACTAAATATGAAGCAAAGTAAGATGATACATAAGAGTAAGTAGACCCCGGATCAAACAGAACTGAAGTATCTGTATTGCAAACTGAAATGGTACCTGTGATAACACCATCGGAGGACTCCACCTCAGGTCTGGCCGGAAATGCATACAATCGGGGCTGGGCCCCACCACCCTGAACCACATCTCTAGGACGACCTCTGATAGGAGGACCTCCACCTCTAGCGGGCTGGCCTCCACCTCTAACAATCTGGCCCCTACCTCTGACCCCTACCCCTGGCTGGCTGGGTAGGTGGTGCGGAAGCTGGTGCCGAAACTATAGCACGAGAACCCTGATACTGAACGCGCGAGGGCAATACCTAGCAATGTACCTCGGGTCACGACAAGTATAACAAGACTTCAGCTGCTGATATTGCTGGCCGGCAAACTGACCCTGTCGACCTGTATAACCACCTTGAAAAATCTGAAGATGAGGTGCACTGATAGGAGCTGGCTGATCCGAATAAGGCAAGTAAGAGCCACGACTACCTGGGGCACCATGGGATGTCTGAAGTGCTAAATGGAATGGCCTGGAAGAATGGACTCTACTAAAAGTAACCCCGCCTCAAGATGAGGCACCGCTGAATCCACCAGAATGGCAAGGTCTCTTGTCTGACCCCTGACCTCATAATCCAAGAAATACCTCAACTCGCCGTGCCACATTGGCCACATCCTGGAAAGATATCTCGCTCACTGTCTCCTTAGCCATCTATAATCTGATAGGCTGAGCAAGACCCTCAATAAATCTCCTGACCCTCTCCCTCTCTGTGGGTAACAAAGAGTAGCATGACGAGCCAAATCCACGAAATGGGTCTCATACTGCGTAACAGTCATGCTGCCCTACTGGAGACGCTCAAACTGATGGCGGCGCTCCTCTCTAGTATTAATGGCTAGAAACTTCTCTAAGAATATTTGTGAAAACTGATCCCAAGTAAGAGCCGGTGACCCAGCTCGTCTAGCCAATAGATAATCCCTCCACCATTTCTTGGTAGAACCAGTCATCTGGAAAGCAGCGAAATCGACCTCGTTGGTCTCCAAATTACTCATGTTCCGAAGAACCTCATGAAAACTATCAAGGTATTATGGGGGGGTCCTCTAAAGTGGCACCGCTGAAATAAACAGGGAAAATATTGATAAACCTATCCAATCTCCACAAAGCATCTGAGGAAATAGCTGCCCCATTAACGAGCGGTGCTGCAACAACTTGCTGAACTTCCCCAACTGGATTGGCTGTTGGGGTCTGAATCTGAGTAATCTGCTCAGGAGTGTGGGTAGCAGGAGTCTGGACTCCTCCTCCAGCCTGAGATACGGCTGCTGCCACAGGGAATGTGCCAGTCGGGGCTACACTCTCCATAAGGCCTACTAGTCGGACCAAAGCATCCTGAAGCACTGGGGTAGCAATAAACCCCTCTGGGACCTGAGCTGGTCCCGACAGAACGTTCTAAGCTGGAGCCCCCTCATTAAGCTCTATCTGGGGCTCCGCAGCTGGTGATGCTGCCTGAGCACTGGGCTGAGTCCTGTCCCTGCCTCGTCCTTTGCCTGTTGGAGGAGTTGTTGTTGCTGGAGGATCCGGTTACTGGTCAACGGAAGAAGAGGCACGTGTTCTCGGCATCTGCGAGAGAATAAGAATAGAAGAGTTCAATCAGTATTGGGATAACAAGAATCGTACGACAGACTTGAATAAAAGTGAACTTGTTCCAGACTTTATAGCCTCTGAGAGATAAGTAAAGACGTCTCCGTACCGATCCTTCAGACTCTATTAAGCTTGTTTGTGAATTGTGAGACCTAGGCAACCTAGTACTCTGATACTAACTTGTCACGACCCGAATTCCTACCGCTGGGACCATGATGGAGCCTAACACTGTACTTGCTAGGCAATCCAACATTAGAGGTTTTTCGACATTTTAAACAATTAAAAATTATACGAAGTGTTTCTATCATCCAACATATAATACCAAAATAATATCTGAAATAATAAAACAGTACTACTAAACTAATACTAATTTCAGCTACCCAGGGTTTGGAGTCACAATTCACGAACTACGAAGAAGTACTACAACTATTTGGCTCAAAGGAAATATATAACTGTTTTGAATTAAATAAAAATAGCAAATGAATAATAAAGAGAAGACTCCAGGAATCTGCGGACATCGGCATATCTACCTCGTGTCTCCATGCGAATAATCAGCTACAGCTCTAACTCAGCTACGATCTAAACCTCGATCTGCACAAGAAGTACAGAGTGCAGTATCAATACAACCGACCCCATGTACTGGTAAGTGTCGAGCCTAACCTCGGAAAAGTAGTGACGAGGCTAGACAAGACACACATGAGAACTTGGGCATATATAATCATGCTGATGGAAATAATAACAAATAAGAAATTAAAAATAGCAGTTAATGGGAAGGTAGCATGTGATGGGGAATTTTAACATAAGGAGTGCAAAAAATGGGAATGCAGAGATATCAGTGATCAACAAATAACTTAAGCAATTAAAATAGAAAGAAAATTTGCACCGCATCACCCTTCGTGCTTTTACTCTCCGCCTCACCAAATAATAAATAGGAATGCACGGCATCACCCTTCATGCTTTTACTCTCATCCTCACCAGATAATAAATCAGAATGCACGACATCACCCTTCGTGCTTTTACTCTCAACCTCGCAATAAAAATAAACTATGCAAGGCATCACCCTTCGTGCTTTACACTCTTCCTCACAATATAAATAAATTATGCACGACATTACCCTTCATGCTTTAAAATCCTCCTCACAATATAAATATATTATGCACAACATCACTCTTCGTGCTTTACACTCTTCCTCACCAGTCACAGAATCATTAACAACAGATAGAGAGAAATTTCACAAGAAATCAGTACTTTATAATAATTACTTTCCTCATTTAACATCTCAATCTCAAGTCAATATTCACAATTTTATCCATCTCGGTGGAACCGGATACAAATCTTTCAACATCTCAATAGCAACAATAAGCATAAATAATAGGCTTTAGGACAACAAGAATAGCAAGAATGAAACTTTCACTCGCATGTTATGACTTGACCACAACGTATAGGTACTCGTCATATCAAGTATACATCATATTTAGCAACAAAACAAGTAGCAAGCAGTCACACAATACCTATTCCCTTAAGCTAAGGTTAGACACAACACTTACCACGATTCCGTAGGCCTTCACTGCTCAAGTACTGCTTTTCCTTTAGAATCACCTCCAACCCAGGGTACCTAATCATAATTAGTTCAATATCATTAATTATTTCTAAAGGAATTAACTTTAATGCAAAATCATGGTTTTCCTAAATTTTTCCAAAAAAAGTTAAAAATCGACCTCGGGCCCGCTTGGTCCAAACTCGAGGTTCGGACCAAAATCCGATTACCCATTCACCCCCGAGCCCGAATATGTACTTAGTTTCAAAATCCAACCCCAATTCGAGGTCTAAATTCTAATTATGCAAAATTCCCTAATTCTACCTAAACCCCCAATTTCTACCATGAAAAACCTTTATTTTTTTATGAAAAATAATGAGTAATTCAGAGAAAATAGTTTAGAATGGTTTACCAACACTTTGGGGAAGAACTGGTCTCTTGGAAATCGCCTCTCAGCCTTCTTGGTTTTGAAAATATGAAAGAATAGCCTAATCCCGTTTTTAGGTTCTGCTTTTAATCGCTGGGCAGGCCTTCTTCGCGTTCACGAAGGGTCTGTCGAGTTCGCGACGCTTTGCGACCCAAAGGTCGTCGCGTTCACGATGTGTTGTTTGCGACGTAAATCCCAAATGACCATCGCGTTTGCGGCCAGGTGGTCGCGTTCGCGTAGAAGAACTTGACTCACCTCTCCCAGGTCCCCTTAACCCATTGCGTTCGCAGTAGCCTGGCCACGTTCGCGAAGGGTAATCCCCACAGTGCTTCACGTTCGTGACTAGTGTTACGCGTTCACGTAGAAAAACTTGACCCCCGGCCCATTTACTCTTCGGAATCACGGGAGATGCTTCGCGATCGCGAAGAACAATGCATCACTGCACCAGAAACAGCTATAAAACCACATTTTTCCTAAGTTAAAACATCCTGAAGACTACCCGAAACTCACCCGAGCCCTAGGGGCTCCAAACCAAACATTCACACAAGTCTAAAAACATCCTACGGACTTGATCGTGCGATCAAATCACTAAGATAACACCTAAAACTACAGATTTAGCATCAAAACTCATGAATTCTTCAAGAACATTTTAAATTCACTATCTTCTCAACCGGACGTCCGAATCACGTCAAATAAACTCAGATTTCCACCAAATGTCACATATATGACTTAAAGTTTATAACAAACCTTTACCGGGCTCCGAAACCAAAATACGGGCCCGATACCAATGAATTCAAATGTTCATTTATTTCTTTAATTCCTTTAAATTTCAGTTTAATAATTTTCATCAAAAATTCATTTCTCGAGCTAGGGACCTCGGAATTCGATTCGGGGCATGTACACATGGAATACTGGATGAACTGCTTATAACCCCGGACGCAACGCAAGTCTATAAACCACCTCTCCCAATCTCTCGAGAATCTCAAAAGGCCCGATATATCTAGGGCTCAACTTGCCCCTCTTCCTAAACCTCATGAAACCCTTCATGGGTGACACCCGCATGAACACTCTCTCCCCGACCATGAATACCACATCACGAACTCTACGATCGGCATAACTCTTTTTCCTGGACTGAGCTGTGCGAAGTCGATCCTGAATGATCTTGACCTTATCCAAGGCCTCCTGAACTAGATAAGTACCCAACAATCGAGCTTCTTCCGACTCAAACCACCAAACTGGCGACCTCCATTGTCTACCATATAATGCCTTATAGGGAGAAATCTGAATGCTCGACTGGTAGCTGTCGTCGTAGGTGAACTCTGCAAGGGGAAAAAACAGACCCCACGAACCTCCGAAGTCTATAACACAAAGGTGGAGCATATCCTCCAAGATCTAAATAGTACGCTCGGACTGACCGTCTGTCTGAGGATGAAATGTTGTGCTCAACTCAACCCGCGTACCCAACTTACGTTGTACTGCCCTCCAGAAGTGTGAGTTAAACTGCGTACCTCGATCAGAAATGATAGACACCGACACAGTGAAAAGGCGGGTGATTTCTCGAATATAAATCTCTGTCAACTGCTCCGAAGAATAGGTAACTACCATAGGAATGAAGTGTTCTGACTTAGTCAGCCTATCCATAACGACCCAAATGGCGTCGAACGTTTTCTGAGTCCGTGGGAGTCCAACAATAAAGTCCATAGTGATACGCTCCCACTTCCACTCAGGAATCTCCATCTGCTGAAGCAAACCACCGGGTCTCTGATGCTCATACTTCACCTGCTGAAAATTCAGGCACCGAACTACATAAACAACTATATCCTTCTTCATCCTCCTCCTCCACTAATAATGATGCCACAAATCGTGATACATCTTGGGGGCGCCTGGGTGAATAGAATACCGGGAACTATGGTCCTCCTCAAGGATCAACTTACGAAGCCCATCAACATTAGGCACACACACACACGACCTTGCATCCTCTAAACTCCGTCATCTCCAACGGTAACCTGCTTGGCACCACCATGCCGCATTGTATCCCTAAGGACCAACAAATGAGGGTCGTCATACTACCGATCTCTGATACGCTCAAACAAGGAAGACCGAGAGACTGTGCAAGCTAGAACACGGCTGGGCTCTGAAATATCCAACCTCACAAACTGGCTGGCCAAATTCTGAACATTTGAAGCTAGCGGTCTCTCACCGACTGGAATAAATGCAAGGCTGCCATACTCACTACCTTCCTACTCAATGCGTAGGCCACTACATTGGCCTTTCTCGGATGATACAAGATGGTGATATCATAGTCTTTCAATAGCTCAACCACCTCTTCTGCCTCAAATTGAGATCCTTTTTCTTGAACAAATACTGAAGGCTGCAATGATTCGTGAAAACCACACATGACACGCCATAAAGATAGTTCCTCCAAATGTTCAGCGCATGAACAATGGCTGCCAACTCTAAACCATGGACATGGTAATTCTTCTCATCAACCTTCAACTGCCTAGACATATATGCAATTACCCTGCCCTCCTGCATCAATACTGCTCCGAGCCCAACAGGGGAGGCAACACAATATACCGTGTAAGATCCTGAACCTGATGGTAACACCAACACTGGCATAGTAGTCAAATCTATCTTGAGCTTCTGAAATCACGCCTCGCACTCATCCGACCATATAAACGTGGCACCTTTCTGGATCAACCTTGTCAACAGGGCTGCTATAGATGAAAACCCGTCCACAAATCAATGGTAATAACCCGCCAAACCCAAAAAGCTCCTAATCTTCGTGGCTAAAGTCGGTCTAGGCTAGTTCTTGACTGCCTCAATCTTCTTAGGATCTACCTGAATTCCCTCTGCTGATACAACATGGCCCAAGAAAGCAACTGAATCCAACCAAAACTCGCACTTCAAAAATTTAGCATACAACTGATTGTCCCTCAGAGTCTGGAGCACTATTCTGAGGTGCTGATCATGCTCCTCCCGACTGCAGGAGTATATCAAGATGTCATCAATAAACACAATCACAAAGGAATCCAAATAAGGCTTGAACAGTCAGTTCATCAAATCCATAAATGTTGCTGGGGCATTGGTCAACCTAAAGAACATCACTAGAAACTCATAGTTCCCATATTGCATCAGAAAAGCTATCTTAGGGACATCGGATACCCTAATATTCAATTGATGGTAGCCATATCTCAAATCAATCTTCGAAAACACCTTGGTACCCTGAAGCTGATCAAATAAATCATCAATACTCGACAACGAATACTTGTTCTTGATGGTGACTTTGTTCAACTATCGATAATCTATACACATCCTCATATACCCATCCTTCTTCTTCACAAACAAAATCGGTGCACCCTAGGGAAAGACACTAGGTCTAATGAATCCCTAATCGAGCAAATCCTACAACTATTCCTTCAATTCTTTCAACTCTGGTGGGGCCATCAGGTATGGCGAAATGGAAATGGGTTGAGTGCCCGGAGCCAAATCAATACAGAAATCAATATCCCTGTCAAGTGGCATCCCCGACAGGTCTGCAGGAAATACCTCTGGAAACTCATCAACAATGGGAACAGAATCCAAAGAAGGAACCTCCACACTGGAATCACGAATATAAGCTTGATAGGCCAAACACACCTTCTCGACCATACGTCGAGCCTTCATATAACCAATAACCCTGTTGGTAGGCCAAACACCCCTCTCCACTCTAATCGAGGCAACCTCGGCAAGACTAATGTCAGTGTCTTGGCGTGACAGTCCAAAATAGCGTGATAAGGTGACAGCCAATCCATACCCAATATAACATCAAAATCCACCATATCTAAGATCAGAAGGTCTACACTGGTCTCAAGACTCTCAATAGTGACCACACATGAACAGTATACACGATCTACAACAATAACATCCCCTACATGTGTGGACACATATACAGGGGAACTCAAGGAATCACAAGGTACAACCAAATATGAAGCAAAATAAGATGACACATAGGAGTAAGTAGACCACAGATCAAATAGAACTGAAGCGTCTCTACTGGAAACTAAAATAGTACCTGTAATGACAGCATCATATGACTCAGCCTCAGGTCTGGCTGGAAAAGAATAGCATCGGGGCTGGGCCCTACCACTCTAAATCATATCCCTGGGACGGACTCTAGATGGCGGGCTTCCACCTCTAATGGCCTGACCTCTACCTCTAATAGTCTGGCTACCTGACTCCTTCCTCTGGCTGGCTGAGCAGGCGGTGCAGCAACTGGTTTCGGAACCATGGCACGAGAACCCTGATATTGTGGTTGAACACCCAATAATGTCGGGTAGGTCCTCCATATATGCCCATAATCACCACACTCGAAACATCCATCCTAATACTGTGGCTGTGGAAACTGAGACTGACCCTGATGAGCTGGATGACCACGATAATAACTCTGAAAAGGAGGTGCTCTGATAGGAGTTGGTGGTGCACTATAGGCTGGCTGCCCAAAAGGAGGTACATAAGAACCACGACTCTCTGAAACACCGTGGGACACCTGAAGCGCTAAATGGAATGGCCTAAGAAGATGGCCTCTACCAAAAGTACCCCTGCCTCCATATGAGGCACCGTTGAACCCATCGGAATGACGAGGTCTCTTATCTGACCCCTGACCTCCCTGTCCAAGAATCATCTCGACTCGTCTGACAACATTGGTCGTATCTTGGAAAGAACTCTCGCTCCCAGTCTCTTTAGCCATCTGCAATCTAATAGGCTGAGCATGTCCCTCAATAAACCTCCTCACCCACTCTCTCTCTTTGTGGGAATCAAAATAATAGCATGACGGGCCAAATCCACAAAATAGGTCTCATACTGAGTAACATTCATGCTGCCCTGCTAGAGATGCTCGAACTAAAGGTGGCGCTCCTCTCTCAAGGTGATAGATAGAAACTTCTCTAAGGATAGATGAGAGAACTGGTCCCAAGTAAGAGCTGGCGACCCAGCTGGTCTGGTCAGCAAATAATCCCTCCACCATTTCTTGACGAAACCAGTCATCTAAAAAGAAGAAAAATCAATCCCATTGGTCTCCAATATACCCATATTCCGAAGAACCTCATGACAGCTTTCAAGATACACCTGGGATCCTCTGAAGTAGCACCACTGAAATGAACTAGAAAGATATTGGTAAACCTATCCAATCTCCATAAAGCCTTAGAGGACATAGCTGACCCATCACCGGATTGTGCCGCAGCAACAGCTGAACTACTCCGACTGGATGAGTTGCTGGAGTCTGAAACTGGGAAGCCATCTACTTCGGAGTGTGAGTAGCAGGAGTCTGGGCTCCTACTCCAGCCTGAGATACGGCTGGTGCTATAGGGAATGCGCCAGTCTAGGACACACTCTCCAGAAGGCCCACTAATCGGACCAAGACATCCTGGAGCACTAAGGTTGCAATAAACCCCTCCTGGACCTGAGCTGGTCTGGCAGGAAAATACTGAGTTAGAACCTCCTCATTGAACTCTACCTGAGGCTCCACAGCTGGGGTTGCTGCCTAGGCTCTAGGCTAAGCCCTGCCCCTGCCTCGGCCTCTGGCATGGCCTCGACCTCAACCTCTGCCCCTCGTAGGAGCTTCTTCTGGAGGCTCTAGCTGCTGCTCAGCTGAGGAAGCGTTACACGTTCTCACCATCTGCGAGAGAATAAGTATAGGAAAGTTCAATCAATATCGAGATAACAAAGTCGCACGATAGAGTTGAATAAAAGTGAATTTTGTTCCTAAACTTCATAGCCTCTAGGAGATAAGTACAGATGTCTCTGTACCAATCCCCCAGACTCTACTAAGCTTGTCCGTGAATTGTGAGACCTAGGAAACCTAGCGCTCTGATACCAATCTGTCATGACCCAAAATTCCCACCGTCAGGATCGTGATAGAGCCTAACATCACACTTGACAGGCAAGCCAATGTTAGAGATTATTTAGCCATTTCTTTCCATTTTTAGTAATTATCAGTGAACATGCAAAATAAAGCGAAATAAATGTAAAGATGTATAGATATCGATATCATTTACATACTACTTCTACCCAGAAATCTAGTGTCACAATTAACGAACACACTATGATTTTCTACAAATATCTGTCCGAAAGGAATTACAACTATTTTGGAAATAAAGAAAACAATAATATAGAGATGTAGAAGGGGACGTCAGGTCCTGTGGACGCCAACGGGACTACCTTGGGTCTCCAAACTATGTAATCGGAAGCCAATCTCTCAATCAGCCACTACCTGCTCCAAAATCTGCTCAGGAAGTGCAGAGTGCAGTATCAGTACAACCGACCCCATGTACTGGTAAGTGTCGAGCCTAACCTCGAAGAAGGAGTGACGAGGATATGGTGGGACACTCACAATATAAGCTACAGACAATAAACAATAAGGCAGAAAAGAAAAATAGTATAATTTAAAAGTACTAAATTGTAGAAATAAATACATAACTCAAGTGTCTTATCAATATCCAGCTATAACCACTCCTTAGGTGAAATGTAAAACTACCGCATAACTTGCACAGTCAGAGAAAATACATAAACACATAAACTGATGCGGCGCACATCCCGATCCCAGCAAACGATACAAAATCCTCCCATATTCCTCCGTAACAGTAACAATAACAGTAAATAATACATATATGTTGCGGCGCGCAACCCGATCCCACCATATGTCAATATCAATATGATAATTCACCCTTATTACACCATATCAATCCACCTTTATTCCTCCAATTGCGGCGTGCAACCCGATCCGACCGTATAATAGCAATTCACCCTTACTCCTCCCCAATATATCACCCTTATTTCTCCTGTTTCGGCGTGCAACCTTATCCCACCTTATCATAATAAATTACACAGAGTGTACAGAAGTTTCACAGAATCTACACAAGACCCTCCCCAACACTTAGCATTTAGAATAAGGAAATCGGGAGCTGTATAATCAATAAAACTCTACACAATTGATACTACTCAGCGAGACTAAGCCAGGATATCGCAAAAACTCCGATCAGAACAGCCTAAGAAAATAATGCGGAACAATAATTCTACGGAATGACAAATATCTTCAACAAGAGGAGCACAATATCTAACATGTAAATGTTAGGCATAGAATTACAAGTAGACATGTAACAATTAAAGCATGGAAGAAACAATATGAAGAGAATGGAAAGAAAACATATAAAACAGGTAAATTGGCGGTGCATAGGTACTCGTTACCTCACGTATACGCCGCTCATATGATTTACCACATAGCAAATAAGGCAAAGGTTCCTAAATCCTCAAGTGAAGGTTAGACACAACACTTACCTCGATCCACAGGCCACTCACTGCTCAAGTACCGCTTTTCCTCTAGATTCCACCTCCAACCCACTCATATCTAGCCATAATTAACTTAATAACATCAAATATTGCTAAAGAAATCAATTTCAATACATAAATCTAGGTTTCCCAACATTTCCCCCAAAAAGTGAAAAAATCGATCCCAGGCCCAGTTGGTCAAAACTCAAGGTTCGGACCAAAATCCATTTACCCATTCACCCCCGAGCCCGAATATTTAAATAGTTCCGGAATCCGATCCCAAATCGAAGTCTAAATCCCCAATTTGCAAAAACCCCCAATTCTGCCAAAATCCTTAATTTCTACCATGAAAGAACAGGATTTAGGACTAGGAATCTAATGGGTGATGTTGGAAATTAAAGGAAACGAGTTAGAGCGTACAAACCTATGATTTGGTGTTGAATTCCCCCTTCATAAATCTCCCTAGGTCTAGTTCTAGTGAAAGAGTTGTGAAATTTTGAAGAATTCCCGTTTCTGGTCTGTTTTTTAATTCACTGGGGAGGCCTTCTTCGCGTTTGCGAAAGGCCTGTCGCGATCGCAAAAGATAGCGGCCTAAAGGCCTACGCGTTTCTGAGTCTCACTATGCATTTGCGAAAGGCTACTCCCCCATGGACTTTGCATTCGTGACCCAATGATCGCGTTCGCGTAGAAGAACAACTGACCCCTCCCCGGGTCATTAAGCCATCACATTCGCGTCGGGCTAGCCACGTTCGTGAAGGGTAAGACCTCCATTGCTCCGCATTTATGACCCAGTCTCAGTGTTCACGAAGAGTAAATTCCTCCCCAGCCCCGTTTCCCCTTCGCGATCACGTGAGTGGCTTAACGATCGCGAAGCATCAGCACACCTGTAGAAACAAAACACACCAGATTTCTAAGTGTCAAACTACCCGTAGCCTATCCAAAACTCATCCGAGCTCTCGAGGCTCCAAATCAAACATGAATACAAGTGTAAAAACATCATACATACTTGATCGTGCAATCAATTGCCAATATAACCCCTAGAACTACGAATTTAGCACTAAATCGCATGAAATTCTCAAGAACACTTTAAAATTCCTATTTTCCAACCGGATGTCCGAATCACGTCAAATCAATTCCGTTTTCACAAAATTTCACAAATAAGGTATAAATATTCTTTTGGACCTGTACCGAGCTCCGAAACCAAAATACAGGTCTGATACCAACAAGATCAAACATTAAGCAAATTCTTAAAACCATTAAAATTTTAGTCTTTCAATTTTTAAAAAAAATTCATATCTCGAGCTAGGGACCTCAGAATTCAATTTCGGGCATACACCCAGGTCCCATATTTCAATATAGACCTACCGTGACCGTCAAAACACGGGTCCAAGTCTGTTTACTCAAAATGTTGACTGAAGTCAACCAAAATCAACTTTTAAGGCCAAAAATTATTATTTTCATCATTTTCAACATAATAGCTTTCCGGAATCACGACCGAACTGTGCACGCAAATCAAGAAGGGTAAAACTGAGATTTTTAAGGCTAAAAAGCGCAAAATTGAGTTCTAAAACGTAAGATGTCACGACCCAAAACCTACTAAGGTCGTGATAGCGCCGGACACCGCCTACAGGCAAGCCAATCATTAATTAGTCGAAATAATTCCTGTTTTACCATTTATGAAAATCATTTCCTTCCACTTTAATACATAATAACTAAATAAAATCTGTCAAGTAAATACAATGGTTTAAATATTCCATTTTAGCAATCATATCCCAAACACACCCCAGAACCCGGCGTCACGAGTACATGAGCAATTTTTAAGAATTTATACAATCATCACAAAGCTTGTCTGAAATACAAATTGGACAAGGAAATTTAAAATACAAATAAATACGGTACGAGGGAGACTTTGTCAGTTGCGGATCGCCTCCGGATGTTGCAGCTCGCCTAAGTCTCCGAATCCTCCACATTGCTATGAAAATACCTGTGTAATAAAATGCACAGCAAGTGTGGCATGAGTACAAAAACAACGTGTACTCAGTAAGTCGCCCGCCTAACCTCAGAGAGGTAGTGACGAGAGGTCCAATTAGACGCTTGCTAAAGGTCAATTTAGAATATTCAAGTGTGACACTAAGCATGATTATCATAGGCAATTTATTAAAAATCAGAGATAAATATTATCAACTTCGTTCACATTTAACACTTTATATCTTCATCATATTAATAACAATTAATCAACATGGGTGGTTTAGTCAAATAATAATTAATCAAAGGGAAGGAACAACTTCTTCCAAAATCTTTTAATAATTTTAAATCTCTGTCGTTTCAATTGACAACTTAAAATCCCAGACCAGTAATCAGGCAAAAATCATAGCAACTACGCAGTAAATATCATGCGCAAGCAATGCCGAGGGTCAAACGGCGCGGACCAACAATAATAAATTGTGCACTGCCGAGGGTCGAACGGCTCGAACCATAGATGCATCTATCTGCCCCAATCGCGAATCGATCATGCGATGTAGTTAAAAATAATAAGGCTAGCATGCTCGCGAATCATACCTGCGACTCAAGTTCTCATATGAATACACACAAATACAGGGTCATCCTGCTCGTGAATCATACGTGCGACTCAGGCACCCAAAGTTACACATGTTCACACAATAAGTCCACATTTTTATCAAGAAAACAGTTTTTCTCAGGAAAGTGGTAAAATTCTTTTTAAAGGAACATGAAATATAGATTTTGAATCTTTGTTTTGAAACTCATTTGCCAGGTTTAATGATATTCCATAATATAACCCTAACATGTATACAATTATCCACGGAGGAATCAATTCTCTTTCTAGATTATTAAGAAAATGAACTCTAGTCTTCTTTAGATATTCAATTATGATTTCGATTATATTAGCAGTTTAATAGTACGGGCAGGATCACAGGTACAACACATAAGACATGCTAGTGGGTCCTACACTACCCGGACATGACATAATAGTAGCTACGCACGGACTCCCGTCACCTCGTGTGTACGTTTCCCCCGAAGATAATAGCAGATACTTAATTAATTCACCTAGGGGGACAATTCCCCCTCGCAAAGTTAGAAAGGAGACGTACCTCGCTCCGAAATTCCATAACCGTCTTCCAAGCCCTTCCGACGACTCCGACGGATGCACAACGCCCCAAAACTATCCAAATCACGGCAAACCAATGCAAATATACTCTAATATTTGCAACAATTCCAAATTATAAAATTTCCCAACCCTGCCTAGTGAAATGACCAAAATTCCCTCAGGCCCACGTGCTCGGAATCCGAAATTTCTCGAAGATATATTCTACCCATAGCTTTACTAGTTCAAATATACAATTTACTGTACATTCAATGCTCAAATTCGTGGCTAAAAATCCAAATTACCATTTCTAGGTCTTTCCTCAAAAATCCCAATTCTCCTACTAATTTCCATGTCTAATCCATGCATATAACTTGTATTAAATCTTAGAAACATGAAGGAATTACTTACCTTGACATTGCATGAAGAAATCCTCTCCTTGAAGCCTCCCAAGATCGACCAAACCAAGGAAGAAATGAAGAAATGGCCACAAATTCTCGCTTTTAAAACATTTTGCCCAGGCCATTTTTCGCACCTCCGATCCAACACTCGTACCTGCGATTCCGCAGGTGTGACCAAACCTCTCGCACCTGCGGCTTTCCTCAGCCCAAGCCAACTTCGCACCTGCGCCCCATAACCCGCATATGCGACTTTGCAGGTGCGGAAATACCATCGCACCTGCACTCCCAGCCGGACCATCAATCCTTCGCACCTGTGGCTCCGCACCTGCGGCCAAATCCTCGTAGGTCCGGTCACACCAGATGATAGCAAATTCCAGCCTTCTTCAAACTCTCAACTTGATATGTTAACCAACCGAAATCCACCCGAGGCCCCCGGGATCCCGTCCAATTATACCAACCTGTTCCAAAATATAATGCGGACTTGCTCGAGGCCTCAAATAACATCAAACAACATCGAAACCACAAATCGCACCCAAATCCCAACTTTATGAACTTAGAAATTTCTAACTTCTACATTCGATGCCAAAACCTATCAAATCACGTCTGGTTGACCCCAAATTTTGCACACAAGTCATATTCAACATTACGGACCTGCTCCAACTTCCAGAATAACATTCCGACCTCGATATCAAAACTTCCACTTCCGGTCGGATTTCTCAAAAACCTTCAAATTTCTATCTTTAGCCAAATGACTTCAAAATGACCTACGGACATCCAAATTCACTTCCGATCGCGCTCCCAACTCCAGAATCACCATACAAAGATATTCCCATACTCGGAATCCCAAACGGACATCAACATCACTGAAATGCGCTTCAAGCCAAACTTAGGAAATTTTTTCAAAAATGCTGACTTCCACAATATACGCCAGAACATTCTCGGGTTATCCAAAACCAGTTCCGGACATATTCCCAAGTCTGAAATCATCATACGAACCTGCAGGAATCTTCAAATCCTAATTCGGAGTTCGTTTACTCAAAATTTCAATCTTAGTTGATTCTTCCAACTTAAGGCTTCTGAAATGAGAATTTTCTTTCCAAATCAACTCTAAACTTTCCGAAATTCAATTCCGACCACACATGCAAGTCATAATACCTTAAACGGCGCTGCTCATGACCCCAAACTATCGAATGACGCGCTAGAGCTCAAAACGACCGGTCGGGTTGTCACATAAGATGACCCTTTTGAGCCGTCCGGACGTCAGCGAGAAGATTATTTTAAAATATCGGCCTAACTTTGTTAATGTAAGTGTCTTGTCTAACTTTGTGGGGGGGAAATCACCCTTAGAATTTGAAATGATTATGCCATTTGTGCTATGTGAAGATCGTGTACGCAAAGTGACGATTGGTTACACGACCTATATGTGGTATTTGACCAATATGGACCGTTAGGCTCCTTTTATGCAATTAATTATAGTTAATATTTCACGGTTATATCTTTTACTGTTAGAATTTTTTGTAGCTGCTTTGCTTGAAGTTATTATTTATTGTGACTTCTTTGTGTAGCCTTGTTATTCTTTTTGATTTTGTGGTACACCATAGTTGGTTGTAAATGTTTTCTTAATTTGTGTTGCTTGAGGAGCGGGTTGCACGTCGCTACCGAATTGTTTAATGTTTATATTGAGGAGCGGGTTGCACGTCGCAACATATTTGTTAATGTTTATATTGGGGAGCGGGTTGCACACTGCAACAGAAATGGAAATGATAAATGAGAAATGATTATCATTGTGTGGGATCAGGTTGCACGCCGCAACAAATATAATTAATATTGTATGGGATCGGGTTGCACGCCGCAATATATATGATTGTTATTGTGTGGGATCGGGTTGCACGCGCAACTAATGTAAATATATGATTATTATTATGATATTAAGGTTAATTCTGATTGTGATTCTCATGATGCATTCCATGTTAGGACGATTACTGTAGTTTCTTAAATCACTTCATTATCTTGTGTGAGTCATGCATCCTATGTGATATGTTAAGTAGCTGAAAACTTAGCAGATTTAAAATAAAGAATTTCAAGTTGTTCTACATGCGTGTCTTTAAAAAATAAAACTCATATTTTTATTCGGGGATTTAATAATTTAAATGGTGATTATATTTCTACTCTAATTGGTATCTCAAATTTGATCATTATCTTATTGTCGTGTAATCTATGTAAAAATTATTATTACGTATTACTTTAATAAAGTTGTTGACCCAAGTCACTGCATAGTTTTGAAGATTGACAAATGTCTGACCAGTTGAACCAGGTCCATCAGAGCACACATACTTGACCTGACGCGTTGGCACATGAACCGTATATGCATAGGAGATGAATGCGATTGTGAAGTATCAATGAACAAGGAGAGTGTCTCCTAATGCGAAAAAGTTGCAAATTGATAAGAGAATAGAAGTTGAATTCAGCAAGGACAGTAACGAAGGAAGGAAGTTGAGTTTAATACGAACTCGTTCTCCCAGGTAGAGTTGTACCAGAACTGAACGACAAACTCAACAACTAACTCTATAAATAATTGAAGTATTCTTGCTTGAATCAAGAACGCCCAAGTGCATAAGTGAATCAATATCTTAAAGCAAAATTCCTAGAGATTTTGCAAGTAGAATTACTGTGCGATACAAAGGCTACAGACCAGCTAGAAGAACCAGTTCCATCTGTTTTTCATTGAGTCTAGTTGGTGTAGTAGGAGATTTAATATTGTATCTTTTCAGCTTTCATAGAAGCAATTGTAATAGGTACACATTGTTCAAGTTAGATTTAACTTGAAGCTTGTAGAAATTGGCTAGAGGCTAGTTACTATGAAGGGATTAGAGTTAGTCCTAGGATTACAAAAGAGTTTATTTTGTAAGTCCGTTTGGCTCAGAGTTTTAGTAAAGAGTTTGAGCAAATCCTACTGAGGATTAGGTCGTGGTTTTTTTCACCTTTTGAGACAGGTGTTTTCCACGTAAAAATCTCTGTGTTTTTACTTTATTGCTTTTATTATTCCGCAACAGTAGAAGTTGGAACACCAAGAAGAACCAAGTTCTTCTAGAGAGACAGCACTCGAAAATCGGGTACCACACAAATTAATCTATCTTCTTGTGTGGTATTGACATCTAAAACATCAAAATCCCATATTTATCTATTTTTGTATAAATAAAATATTTTATTGGATCTCATATATTTCTATACTAAACACTCAATTAATAATCTGTTTGCACAACCTCTCCACTATTTTACCTTATTTAAATCCTAAAATTGGCTTAATAACTCATTTGATGCTTCACTGTATTCAATTTGAAAATTGTGTTTAACTTATTCATAGGTCATCTTGGTTGATATTGATATGGAAACTATACATATGGTAGTACGAGGATTTTTCCGTGCAAAAGTGATTCAGAAATATGTGGACACAAGATGCCAAGTGTGTAAGAATTGGAAGTTGTGAATCACGATTTGAGATATCGAGGAGTGATGCCTCAGGTAATTCATGTTGGAATTCATGCATTATAAATAATTTAATTGATTAAGTTTTATTGATTTCCTTACTTGAATCCATTCATATATTAATTGTACTCTTACTATGTTGTTGCTTAATTATTTGATTGTTATCTTGTCGTTATCCGTCTTCTCAATGTTTTCATTGTTGGTTTGATTAAAAATCCTTTTGTTATTGGCCGTATATTGATATTATTTCCTTGTTCGCGTTATGTAATGTTTTGTACAGGTTTATACATCTGGTAGGTGTCTTGACCTTGCCTCGTCACTACTCTACCGAGGTTAGACTTGATACTTACTAGGTATCTGTAACGATCTGATCGGTCGTTCCCATAGTTTTAGCCCCGTTTCCCCCATTTCTGCTTCAGTATGTGTGGTTCAGCTCCTTGATGTTGTGTCGAGTTGGTTGGCTCGGGTTCGGAGTGATTATGGAGAGAAATGAGACACTTAGTCTCTTAGGTTGGTTAATTAGTTGGAAAAGTCAACCGAAAGTTGACTTATAGGTAAATGATCTCGGAATTTAGTTTTTATGGTTTGGATAGCTTCGTTAGGTGATTTAGGACTTAGGGACATGTTCGGAATATTATTCGGAGGTCTGTGGTAGAATTAGGCTTGAATTGGCGAAATTGGATTTTTGGCGATTTCCGGTCGGCAGTGGAACATTAGATATCGGTATCAAAATGGAATTCTGGAAGTTGAAATAGGTTCGTATTGTCGTTTGTGATGTGTGTGCAAATTTTTAGGTCATTCGGACGTGGTTGGTTGGTTTCGGCATCGTTGGCGAATTTCGGAACTTTGGAAATTCTTAGGCTTGAATTTCGGGTTAATTTAGTGTTTTGATGTTATTTTGAGTGTTTTGAGGGTTCGACTAAGTTCGGGTGATGTTATGTGAGGTGTCGGTATATTTGGTTGAGGCCCCGAGGGGCTCGTGATGATGTCGGATGGCCATCGGGGAGTTAGAACTTTGGAAATCTGCTGGTGCTGCTACTGTTCTAGTTTTTTCGCACTTGCAGAAGGGGGATCGCAGGTGTGGTTTTGTGGCTTCAGAAGCAAAAATTGACCATGAGGAGAAGGACCGCAAACGCGGTGATTTGGACGCATCTGCGGGACCGCAGGTGCGGTGCCTGGGGCGCAGATGCGACCCTGGTGTTTAAGTGAAAACTGCAGGTGCGGTTGAGTGGACCGCAGAAGCGGTTGCGCAAGTGCGGTGGAAGTGACCGCAAGTGCGGTTTAGCTGGGCAGAACATATAAATTCAAGTCGTCGCGAAATTGGGTTATTTTTCCACCATTTTTATTCGGACTTGGAGCTTTTTGAGGGATTGAAGAGGGATTCAAAGGGAATCACTTTGAGGTAACGTTTTTGAACTCAATACTCGATTCTATGGTGGTTTCTAACTGATTAAGCATGAAATTTGTGGGATTTAAAGGTTATAATTGGGGAATTAGGGCTTGGAACTTGAGACTAAGAATTGGGTGATTGAGGGGTCAACCAAAGTTAGTTTTTGATGAATTTGGTATGTATGGACTCATGAGAGGGTACGGATTATGGTTTTGTGATTTTTATCAAACTTCGAGACGTGGGCCCGGCGATCGGGTTTGGCCACATTTGGGATTTTTTATATAATTTGGTTATTTTCGCATGGGCTTTGTTCCTTAAGCGTATATTGATGATATGAATCTGATTTTGAATAGATTCGCGGCGATTTGAGGTCGAGTCGAGCGGCAAGGGCATCACGGAGTAGATTTTCATCCGGTTTGAGGTAAGTAACGATTGTAAATCTAGACCTGAGGGTATGAAACCCCAGAATTTTGTACTTTTTTTATAAATAAGGTGACGCACATGCTAGGTGACGGGCGTGTGAGCGTGCACCGGTAGAGATTGTGACTTGGTCCGTCCCGTGGAAATTGTAGAGTTGCATATTTGATAAATTTTATATGATTTCCATGTGTTTTACAAATGATTCTGTTAACTTGGGCTGAATGCCATGTTTGGGGCCTTGTGTCGTACTGTTTGGACCCTCAGGGGTATTTTACTGTTGTCCTCACACTGTTTTTGATAGAAAATATATTCTTTGTCATGATTTATACATGTTTACTGTTAAATCCTGTTTATCACATTATTTTTAAATATATGAAAAATATTTTGGGCTGAGTCCCCTCACTTGTACTGAATTGCCCGAGTGGCTTGTGAGAATGATGACTGAGTGAGGCCGAGGGCCGGATTGTGAGGATAGTTATGGATCGGGTTGCACGTCGTAGCTTTATATATATATATATATATATATATATATATATATATGGATCGGGCTGCACGCCACAACGATATTGGGTCGGGTTGCATGCCGCAGCGATATAGCGCTTGGGCTGTAGGAGCCCCTCCGGAGTTTGCACACCCCCCAGTGAGCGCAATCGATTATATGTTTATGGATCGGGCTGCACTTCGCAGCGGTTACTATGAGGTGCCTATTGAGCGTGAGTACTGAGTGTGAGTGTTGGTTGATGAGAGTTGAGTCATGAGAGGATGAGAGGCTTGCCCGAGGGGCTATATTTGTGAGTGATACTTTGCCCGAGGGACTTATTTTTATGAGATTATTGTTTTCACTCTTCTTTTATATTGAGCCTCTATTGAAATGTTGAACAAATTTTTTAAACAAGTTCCATTGGAAGCTGGAGTTTTTACGAGATGTTCGAAATTTAATTACTGGTTTGATCTGGTTATTTCCTATGTTGTTTTATGTTATGAAATTTAGAGGATTTTAAATGCTCGTCACTGCACTAAATCTTTAGTTATAATTGTTACTTTCTGAGTTCGCGTACTCACGTTACTCCCTGCACCTTGTGTGCAGATTCAGGTGCCAGGGCAGAGTGAGAGCTGATCTTTCTCTTTTGAAGCATATCGGAGATTCGCGAGGTAGCTGCACAGTGTTCGCAACCTTGCCTTTCTTCTTGCTATTTCTTTAGTATTTACATTCTCAGACTTATCTTGTATTAAAGAAATAGTATCGAACTTGTATTTTCTTTAGATGCTCATGACTAGTGACTCTGAGATCGGGATGTGTTTAAATGCTTTACCTATATTTACTTGTTTTGAAATGCTTACACGAAAATTTTTATGAAATATCGGATTAGTAATGAATTAAATGAAAATTTCCTTTATGATATACATAATGAATTGGCTAGCCTAGTATCACGATAGGCGTCATCACATCCAGGGTGGTTTTGAAGTCGTGACAGTGTCACAATGCTACGCAGACTCAAGGTATATATGTTGTCGCGTTCGCAGGACTTGGAGTTACCTTCTGATGATTTTCTTGCACTGTTTGATCTATTCTGGAACATTTGTATTTAGAGATTTTCTTGTGAACTCTATAGAGATTGTGACTTGTACTACCGGTTTTGGGATTGTAGAAAAATTTTATTTCATATTAATTCCAGATATTAGGTTGATTTATTATCATTCAACTGAGCTATTAAAAATGGTTAAAATTATTCTAACATTCGATTGTCTAGCAAGTGAAATGTTAGGCTTCATCACGGTCCCGAAGGTGGAAATTTCGGGTCGTGATATTGAGGTTTTAATTATTGTAGGATTGATCTTCATGCTTAATTAATGGTTAAGTAGGATTATAAAGTGAATGGGGGGAAGTTCGGTCTTTATCCCTAAAGTTTTAGTTACTACACTTTAGCCTCAACCTATATAAATATAATATTACCAGATTTTTAAAAACAAAGTAGAAAATCCTATCCCTCCCTGCCTTATCTGCCGCCCCAATCCCATTTCACATGGCTGGTTCCTCCATTGCAGCTTGTTTTTCTTGCATTCAACACACTGAGGTCATCTCCCTTCTTCTTCATTTCTCTTAAAGTTTCATTCTTTTGATTTATCATTTAATTTGAAGAAATCAAAAAATTTGGGGGAGTTTTACGAATCTATCGAATTTGGGGAAGAAATTGGTGGTACATTGGATTGATAAGGTGTATTGTGTACCTCCTTAATCTGGTAAGCATTTTCATCTCATCTCACAGTACTCGACCACTAGTGTACAATAAGACTGATGGGAGATTATATATTAGTATGTGGTCTATATTCTAGTGAATGGGTTGAGGGCCCAGCTAGTTAGAAGTGAAATTCCTATACAAATGATACATCACCTATTCGTATACCTAGAAATTGTACATTTGACGAATTTGTTAGTATTATCATTATACGTGGAAAAGTAACATGTTCCCCGAGGAATTTGAATATTACATATAAGCTTAGTTCTGCACCGAAAAGGGATACGATTCCTCCTTCCTTCATTAAGAATGACAATGATTTGTAATCGAACCACCTTGATATTACAATTAATGGTATAAGGCCTTGTTTGTAGATATTTGTGGCTGAAAATGAGTTTGAAAAAGGGCTGAAGTTCCTATTGAAAGGGCTCATCAAGGTTTTAATGTCGCACCACCATCAACACCACCAACACAGCCACCAATTTTAGAAGTAGAGGAGGAAAGAATAGTGAAAGATGGCTTTTAGTAGATTTAGTGATGACTTACATGATTTTCCGTCGAGGAAATAGAGCACCAATGCTTTTGGATACAATAGGAAATAGAGCAGCAATGGTTATGAAAGTAATTGCTGAAGCTACTTGAAATGACAAGCCTAAGCTATTGTCACGTTGATCTCCTACAGAATTCATATTTGTCGTCTGCATAAATTAGTGAATAATGTCAGTATCTGCAAATTTTTTTTGACTATGAAGCACGACCATACATATATTTTACTACTAATAAACAAATCGAAATAGAAGATTAAAAGAATGTAAAGAAGATAATATTGATTAATAGAAACAAGTATAGTTCAATAATGCTAACCAGCAATGTCTCTGGATTGTAGTTTCCTCGTCTAGATGTTCTTATTTAATATGATAAATGACATATATGATTTCTTTTTATAGGCATATTATAAATATGAGAGGAGTATGTTCCAAGTTATTCTATTGCAGTAGACTTCTAAAAATTATGATATACCACCGTCAAAGGATGTGGTGCATAATGAGATTGCTCTTTCCTTAAATAGAGGTCTCGGTTCGAGCTTTAGGTATGGAAAAATTCTTGGTCGAGAGCGCTCTCTTCAAATGGGGTCTTACGCGGCACGAATCCGAATATAGACGGGTTCTAATGCGGGTACCGGACATTCGGTGGGAAACAAAAAAAAAAGAAAGAAAAATTATGATATGAAGCTTCAAAAGTGCATGAAAGATAAAGGCAAAAGAACATATTCATCGGCCAATAGCAATAATATTACTGAAATCATATTAACCATTGCCGAAAATAGGAAAAGAGAGTATTTACTGTTATTTTTCTTTTAAATTTTGGAAGATGAATAAGCTCACAGGTGATTATGTCAAGCCCCCCTCGAAGGCGAAGACGCTAGTATGCAGCAATCTTGGTGTACCAAAATGGATATTTGCGCTAATGCTTGCTGCACATGGAAGATTGTATTCAAGGGATAGGCAAGCTCAGTGGGGCATTATTCTAAGTGGATGAAGGGGAGGTTAGCGTCCGGAGTAACAAAGCCATCGATTCTCAAAGGTAAGTTTTATAGAGCGGTGGTTAAATCGTCCATGGGCTGAGTGTTGGCCAGTTAAGAACCCACATATCCAGAAGATGAAAGTAGCAGAGATGAGGATGTTGAGGTAGATGCGGGGGCACACTAAGATGTATAAAATTAGGAATGAAGATATTCGGTAGAAGGCGGGCGTGGCCCCCACGGATGAAAAGCTGCGGGAAGTTAGGCTCAGATGGTTCGGGCATGTTCAGAGGAGAAGTCCAAATGCCCCAGTAAGGAGGTGTGAGCGGCTGGCATTGGTAGGTACGAGGAGAGGTAGAGGTCGGCCTAAGAAGTATTAGTGAGAGGTGATCAGGCAAGACATGTCGTGGCTTCAGATTACCGAGGACATGGCCCTAGACAGGAAGTTGTGGAGGTCGAGCATTAAGGTTGTAAGTTAGGAGGTAGTTGGGCATATTTCTACAGTGCACCAGAGTGATGTTAGTCTGTTAAGATTTAGTCTTAGACTGCTAGTGGTTAGTTTTGAGTTCTCACTACTCTTTGGCTCCTCTTAGTGACGGGCTTTATTTACTGGTTATTGTTTTTCTTTTCACCTATTTCCTGGTTCTTGTGATGCTGTCATTTGTTTTGCTGTGGTTTTTATTTATGGTAATGATATATTGCCTCTTTTCGTCTTCTTGAGCCGAGGTCTTTTGGAAACAGTCTCTTTACCTCTCGGGGTCTGGGGAGATTAGTGTGTACACAGACCTTATCCCTAACTTGTGAGGATAGAGAGGATGTTTCCGGTAGACTCTCTGCTCAGGAAAGCATAAGCACCACCTTAATGAAAATATTGACAGGAAGGGACAGTACCAAAAAGCCATATAAAAGAGGAATAAAAACAACAAGATATTAAGGTAATCAACAATGAAAGAAAATAACAGTTAGTCATAAAAACCTACTGCCTACAGAAAAGTGAGACTGTGAGCCAATACTACTATTATGAACACTCTACCCCAATCCTCAATCTTCATACTTTCCTATCAAGGGTCATGTCCTCGGTCAACTAAAGTAGTGCCATGTCTTGTCTAATCACAGCTCCCCACCTCTTATTTGGACTACCTCTACCTCTTTGTAGGCCCTCCAATGTCAACCTTTCACACCTCCTCACTGGGTCGTCTTTGCTCCTTCTCCTCACATGACCAAACCAATTAAGCCGTGATTCTCGCATCTTGTCCTCAATAGGGGCCACACTCACCTTGTCGCGACGTCCTCATCTCTGTTACCTTCATCTTCTAAACATGAGCGATCTTGACTGGCCAACAGTCATCCCCATACAACATTGTTGGTCTGATCACCACTCTGTAAAACTTACCATTAAGTTTCGGTGGCACCTTCTTATTAGATAAAACACCGGAAACGAGTCTACATTTCATCCATCTCACCCAATCGATATGCGACATCTTCATCAATCTCCCCACCCCCCTGAATAATAGACCCAAGATACTTAAAAACTCCCTCTCCTAGGGATGATCTGCGGCACCAACCTCACCTCCCCTCCCCCTCCTCCCTTCCCCCTCGAGTCTCGCCACTGAACTTACGCTCCAAGTATTCTGCCTTGGTCCTGCTCAACTTAAAACCTTTAGATTCCAGGTTCTGCCTCCATACCTCTAATTGTGCGTTAACACAGTCTAGCATCGCGTCAATTTAATACAATATCGTTTGCAAATAGCATGAACCACGACACCTCCCCTTGGATGTGGTGTGTCAGTACATCCATCACCAGAGCAAACAAAAAAGGGCTAAGTGCCGACCCGTGATGCAACCCCATCATAACCGGAAAATGGTCCGAGTCCTCACCCACCATCCTCACTCGGGTATTTACTCCATCATACATGTCCTTAATCAACCTAACAGGCAAAAGGTACACCTCTAGCCTCCAAACATCTTCACAAAACCTCCCTTGGAACTTTATCGTACGCCTTTTCTAAGTCGATGAACATAATATGCAAGTCCTTCTTTCTCTCCCTATACTGCTCCATCAATCTCCCAACAAGGAAGATGACTTTTGTAGTCGAACGCCCCAGCATAAACCCAAGTTGGTTCTAAAAAATAGACACCATCTTCCTCACCCTTAGCTCTAACACTCTGTCACGACCCAATTTCCCCCTCCATGAGTTGTCGTGAAAACACCTAGTCTCTACGACTAGGTACGCCTAATACATTGCGGAAATGAAACAAAAGAATGAACATTAACTACTAACAGTAACAAATATCAAATAATCAACTGAATGCCACTCGGAATATACAATTTTCATTTATGAAATAAACAAAAAAACAATTCTCAAAGCCCGGAACATCGCAAGTCTACTAAGAAGTCTTAATTGTTCTATACATCATTACGACAGAAAGAGGGAAAATGAACATAAGGGATAGAGGGGGACTCCGAGGATTTTCGGGCACGGGTAGAAGTACCTTGAAGTCTCCAATAAGCAGCAACGACTGCGACTAGTGATGAGGCTGATAAGATGCACCTAGATCTGCACACGAAAAACATATGCAGGAAAGGGTGTGAGTACACCACAATGGTTCCCAGTAAGTGCCAAGCCTAACCTCAGTCGAGTAATGACGAGGTCAGGTCAGGGCCCTACCAGAAAATATATATATATATATATATATATATATATATATATATATATATATATATATATATATATATATAATATCACGATAAAGTAAAGGCTGAAATCAACAAGGAAGAACATAGAAAAACAACAGCTCAGAACACAACAATACAACAGGGGATCTCTCGAGATACCGTCTCGTAGTCCCAAACGTAAATGTGCAGGGGGGATCTCCCGGAATACCATTTCGTAGTCCCAAAGTAAGTATGCAATACAGGTGGATCTCCCGGAATACCGTTCCGTAGTCCCAAAGTAAATATGCAGTACATGGGGATCTCCCGGAATACCGTTTCGTAGTCCCAAAGTAAATATGCAGCCAAACAATAGAATTCAATAGTTACGGCAAGAAATCTAACAATTTAACCTAAGTACAAGTTAAAGAAAGACAAGTATATTCACTAAACATGCTGCACGTAATTCAGGTAAACAGTTAAGGCAAGTAGACATGCTTTCTTATTCCAAAAAGATACTACACATGCTGATGAAGCTCAAATAAGAGGAAAAATCAGTTATTATTTAGTGAAAATCGGGTTTTTACAACAATTAGCACGTGTACATACTCGCCACCTCACGTACAGGGGCGCTCATATATCAACAACACTACAAATCTTAAAGGGGGTTCCCCCACACAAGGTTAGGCAAGTCACTTACCTTGAACCAAGATCAAATCAATCTGAAATAATGCTCTTTCCACAAATATCCTACTCTGAATGGCCAAAATCTAGCCAAAACCAATTACATAACATAAATATAACTAGAAGAAACTAATCTAGCGAGCGGAATCAAAATTAAAGCAAGAAATTGGGAAATCGCTCAAAAAGCCTCCCCGGGACCACATCGCAGAATCGAGTAAAAGTCACAAATTATGAACATCCATTCACTCACGAGTCTAGCCATACCAAGTTTGTTCAAATCCGATACCAAAATCCAGGTCAAAACCACAAAATTCATCCTAAGAACTTTTTCTCAAATTGTTCCCAATTTTCCACCCAATCACTAATTAAATGATGAAATTAACCATAGATTAGATAAACATGACCATAAAGGAGTTACGAATCGTTACCCCAAAGGTTCTTCTGAAAATCCTTCAAGGAATCGCCAATTTCCAAGCTCCCAAGTCCAAAAATGAAGAATGAATTTCAAACCCTCGAGCTCTCTCTTTTCTCCCAGCGAACTCGCTTCTGCAAGCCCAGAACCGCATTTGTGGTTCCGCACCTGCAGAATTTCCATCGTAAGTGCGGTTTAACTTAAAACTCATTGTCCGCTTCTGCGATCAAAAGGTGGCACCCGCAGACCTATGTCCGCTCCTGCGATCTCTCCAGCGCATCTATAGGCATCACATATGCGAAACTCACCTCGCATCTATGACCCCTGGCCACTCCTTTCAAATACGCTTCTGCGCTTAATCATACGCACGTGCGGCCCCGCACCTGTGGTCTCCCCACCGCAAGTACGAAAACACCAGAAACCAGCAACTTCAGAATTCTCCTAAGTCCAATATTTCCTTAGTTAAGCATCTGAAACACACCCGAGGCCCTCGAGACCTCAACCAAACATAACAACCAATACTAAAACACCGTAAGAACTTATTCAAACATTCGAATCACTCAAAATAACATCAAAACACCAATTTCACACGGATTCAAGCCCAATGAATTGTGAAATTTTAAAATTCTACAAACGACGTAAAAAAATATCAAATCATGTCCGAATGACCTCAAATTTTACACACAAGTCAAAAATAACACGATGAACCTACTCCAACTTCCGAAAATCCATTCCAAGCCCAATATCAAAATTTTCACTTCCGGTCAAAATCGCCAAAATTCTAACTTTCACCAATTCAAGCCTAATTCTACTACAGACCTCCAAATCACATTCCAGACGCACTCCTAAGTCCAAAATCACCTAGAGGAGCTAACAGAACTATCAAAATTAAAACTCGAGGTCTCTTACACACAAGTCGACATTCGGTCGACTTTTCCAACTTAAACTTCCAATTAAGAGACTAAGTGTCTCAATCCACTTTGAAACCTAAGACGAACCCTCCCGGCAAGACACAATAGCAGAAATAGATACAGAGGAAGCAGTTAATAAGGAATCGGGGATCTAACTCTCAAAACGACCTGCCGATTCGTTACACACTCTCTCCCAGACTTTCATAGTATGGCTAAGAAGCTTGATACCCCGATAGTTATTGCAATTTGGATATCACCCTTGTTCTTGTATACAAGAACAATAGTGTTCCACCTTCAATATTCGGTCTTCTTCTTCATTCTAAGAATAACATTAAATAACCTTGTGAGCCACTTCATGCCTATCTTGCCCGCAATCTTCCAAAACTCCACCGGGATTTTATTCGGCCCGGTTGCTATACCGCTACTCATCTTACGCATAGCCCCCTCAACTTCTACTCTAATCCTCCTACAATACCCAAAGTCACAATGACTCTCGGAGAGTTCCAAATCACCTAGAACAATGCTCTTATCCCCCTCCTCATTCAAGAGGCTATGAAAGTAGGTCTCTCATCTTTGACAGATAAGACCATCATCTAACAAAACTCTACCTCCTTCTTCCTTGATGCACTTCACTTGGTCCAAGTCACGCGCCTTTCTTTCTCATGCCTTGGCTAACCTGAGAAACCTAACGATTTTAACGATGCGTTAGGGCACCTAAGGAGTTCAATTACAACTACGTTGCTAACCAGAGATTTGGGTAAGGGCTTGAAATTATCCTAAGGGGAAGGTGTTAAGCACTCCTCAGGATCCACAAGTCGACCAAATGGTTTCGTGAATTGGTACAACTAGCAAATAACAAGTAAAGGCTCAAATAAGAGGGGATTTAAGTCTTAAGCATATAGGTGTTTAGGAAATAGTAGAGATGATTACGAACTAGCGTGTACAGGTGTCCTAGGTTTATAATAATATGGATCACATCAATGCAATACCCGGTAATCACTCCTCGAAGAGGGGCTACACGCGGTATTAGCGCATCGGTCATCATATCCATATTATACCCTTCCCACCCCGCGAAGGTAATTAAAGCGTGTGTTGGTCACAGACTTTATTACGTGCCATTACCCTTCCTATCCTATCAGTCTTGGAGGAGGCTAGGACTACTATCCTAAAAGGAAGAACTAGGTTGACCCCTAGGTTTAAAAGGACAAAATTCTAAGCAACAAACAATGACAATTAGGACTTCAGATAAGGGGAATGCAAATAGGAGAAGATACGAGGCCCAAGTATTCCTCCACATATTATGCACATAAATAGCACGACTCAAACACAAGTAAGGCCTTATTAACTTCAGAACCTAAGGCGTGATATCTAGGTGAGAATGCAATAGTGAGGCAGCTTTATTACTGATAAATAGGATGAATTTTATCAGTTTCTTACTGATTATAACCATTAATAGCAAGTATAAAGGAGTATGTTTCCAGTTTTAATAGATTTAACACCTAAATCTTGCTTAAGCGTGTGACAATACTCAGTAATTATCCAGATTATTAAAGAAACTGTTACAAGTTAGTTTGCCTAAACATGTTGTACTTAGGTGTTGCGAAAATACAAAACTATTACCAGTTGTTTGGAAACATGGTGAAATTATTTTTCAGAGCCTTTTTCATGCAATCAGTAGTTAAACTAGGTGTTGAATGAGGTCCTAAGACATGATATCTAATATGCACACATAGGGATGTAGAATGGGTGGTATGCAGAATTCCTAGGCAGGATTTCTAAATGCATAAAGTCACAGTATTTGAGCATGTTATGTAGAAAGTATGAGGATGACTTGTTTATTAGTTCATTATTATCCTAAGCATGATTCCTAGGTGTAACACAACATTACAGCGACATTAGAACTGGTTTACATGAATAACAGGTTTATATTAACGATTAATCCTAGAGCATGATTTCTATATGATAAATGATAATGCCATAACAGGGTGCTGAAGCAGTAAACGTGGGCCTAAGAAACAGGATGTCTAATGCATGATATGCTCGCATACGATCAGCTCTAAGCATGAATTTCTAGTGCACACGTAAGAAATGTAAACCTAGAGGCATGGTATCTACCCTTTAACATGGATAATATATATATAACTACCCTTACCTTTTCACTATCCACTCCCAAATATTTGTTTACAAATTATTACAGGACGGGGAATTATAAATTACACAACCAAAGGAAATATAAGAAGTTACTTCTATAGGGAGCCTTCAATTAGGCCCAGATCTTCCAAACCTCAACTTTGGCATTTCATAGCCAAAGAGTTAAACATGTGCAGTGTGGGAAGTGCCTGCCTTGTGTGTCAGAGTTTAGAGGGAACTCAAGGGGTCCCCAAAGCAGTGCTCACACGAAGGGGGCTGAAGTTAGACTTCTAAGAGTATATGTGAGAGTGATTTTATTTTTTTTAAAAGGGTTTAAGTAAGAAAACAGTTTTGAGAAAGGGTAAGTAAGAAAAACAGTTTTGAAGAAGGAAATAGAAGCTTAACATCACACAAAGGACCAAGGATAGTCCAACAATCACAAACAGGGATAATGGTATTTGAGGGACAAATACAGAGCATGGTAGGGCAGACATGCAGCATGCAGATACACACATAGGCATACGATCAGAAACTCCTAAGGTTCTAGAGGATTAAGGGGTAGTAAAGTGCTAGGTTAGATTAACCCCTAAAACAACTAAGGCCATGGTTAAACTAATGTACCATTCATAGGCATGTAAGAAGTAGGTGCTCAGTATACAGAAACATGTTGGTCATAAACAAATAAAGCCTAACTTAAACATGCAGAGGGGAGTTCAGGATCCTAGATACATCCTGAAGAATAAGTAAGCAAATTGGAAGCATACTGAATTACAACAGTAGTAGAAACATGTTGGTTTGAGGACTGAAATCTAAATTATAATATACCAGTAAAGTGAAGAAAGCAGTAACACAAACAGGAAAGTAGGAGATGCACAATGGTTAGCCTTGACTTGCAGTCGGCTAACTTAGAATAGTAGTAGTTAGCACAGAAGAGAGAGCAGAGAGTTTTTAATTGTGAGAGAGAGATTTTGAACAGATCAGTTCATGTGTGTGTCTGTGTATGAATAGAGTATATATAGTTTTGAAAACGAGTAGTGAAATAAGGTAAGGAGTAATATTTTCATAATTCAAACGGCACAATTAGAGTTAAATAAGGAAAAGAGTCAACTATAAAACTGACATTTACCATAAAAGAAGTAATAAGGTATATAGCAAGCAATTAAGTCTAGGTACATAACACATAATTAGGGAGAGTATATGTCAGACAATCAGCAGCATATTTTTGCACATAAATAGGGTATAGTACAATTTAGTTCTGAAAATTAGTCACAAGAATCACGGATGGCATTAAAAATCACAGGGACTCAATGCTAACTAAGGAAAGTATCACACAGACAAGGAAACAATTCGAAAATCAGTACAGAGTTACAAGCAAAATACACAAAGTCACATATTCAGGGAAGATATCTCAGGTCTAAGGAGTTTACACAAAAAATCAGTATAAACTATTGTGTGAACAATCAATAAGGAAAATAGTCAAACCTATTAATCGTTAAACAACATGTATTGAACAAAATTAGAGAAACCCTAAGCAAGTATTTGGAGAAACAATAGAAAATCGAAGCCCTAACAATAAAACTACGGCAAGAAGTATAGAACTCAGAGAGAATCCAGAAGAACATACAGATAAATAATATGGATATAAACCTTAAAAATTAGGGTTTCATCAGAATACTTAAGAGTAAAAGAGGATATTTAAGCAGAACGTTTAAAAAACATACCGGAAATCAATATTAATACTAAAATCAGAAGTTCAAACGTTTAAAAAAGGGGGGGTCAAGAAACCCTAGTTCTCAAAAATGCAGAATCGTTTGAAAAACATTGGGGCTTTAAGAAAAAATGGGTGAAAACCTCAGGATGAACATAGATCTGTCATAGATCTAAGAAGATCGGAAGATCTTAGAACTAGGGTTTCCAGAGAAAACCCAAAAAGAGAAGAGAGACTTAGATATTACCGGCGTTTGGCCGGAAAATGAAAGGACCTCACTCGAATGGCCATAGGAGGCTGGAAAACATGGCATGAGACCGGAGATGGGAGTGTACTGCCTCAGGGTCGCTTGAGATCCTCCATTGGTGACACATACATGAAAGGCGGAGCCATTGGGTCGAGGAGAGGTGAGAGCTTCATAGTTTCCAGCAAGGGAGGTGGCCGGAGAAAGAGAGGCAGAGCTCGAAGAAGGGGGAAGGTCCTAGAGAGAGTCTCAGAGAGAGAGAGAGAGAGAGAGAGAGAGAGAGAGAGACGGTTGAGTTACGAATGAGAGGGGGGAAGTGAATGGAGGGGGTAGTCGTCTAGGGTCTTAATTTGGTACGGACTAATCTGGTCCGTTGATCAGAAATGATCAAAGGTCCAAATTAAAAATGGGATTGGGTCGGGTGGCTCTAGGGCCTGGTATTTGGGCTGATTTAATTGGGGTTGGGGTTCGGTTAGATTTAGGCTAGAATTTACATAGAGAGTGGCTAACTATTAAATACCCAATTAAAATTAACTAAAATAATTTATAAAATAGCTGATAATTACAAGAAAATGAAATTAATGCTTAGTAAATTAAATTACATGACTAATAAGTATTAAAGAATGCAAACGACTAATTATTAGATAATAATAGTATAAAACATATGATTAGGCTATAATTGCAAAGTTATTACAATTATAGCCAAAGAGTGCCAATTTGGCTAATTGTGAAATAATTTGGTCTTAATAGGATTTAAAAAAAAATATAAAGTCAAGAAATGTATTTGAAATCATTTGTAATGCAATTTATAATTAATTATTATAATTGAAATACTGAATAACTTAATGAAAATATGGGAAAATTATGGAAAAATACCAATTGTTATGAAAACTTGTTTTTTTTGAAGTTATATATGCAATTTTAAAATAATTTGGGGAAAAATTGAGTATCAACAATAGAGACCAACTTTGGTCGCTAATCTAGGACCCAATTCTAACGTTTAACAATTATATTATTATTTTAAATATTATATAAAATATAAATATATCTGATTTAAATTTTGCGACCAAAGTTAAATTTCTAGATAATTAGCGATCAAATTTGGTCTCTTTTCAGGTCAACATTGGTCAAAATTAAAAATCACTTTTATATTTACTATCTAAATAATATAAATGTAATATGTTAACACTTTTGTAATACAAGAGATGAATATANATGAGTAGGCTATAAGTCGATGAATCAATTTACAAGTGTATCAATCCCTAAAATAACCCGACCATGTGTTCTAGCGCTTCATGTTCTTATATATTTATTTAATTAACTTATGTTGTATAGGAATTAATTACCTCAAAGTGCTAGGTGAAAGCCTCCTCCCAAAAGCTCTGAAAATCGCCTAAGTGTAGAAGTGAAATGAAATGAATGTCCTAAGTCCCGTTTATAAAAGTTGTGTCCAGGCCTCTGATGCCGCATTTGTGACATCAGGTTCGCAAATGCGACAAAAATGCTCGCAAATGCGAAGCCTGGGCCTAGGAGGAGGTTTTGCAAATGCGACAAAATAATCGCAAATGCGGCTTTTGCCTTAGTCGCAAATGCGGGCATGTGTTGCAAATGCGAACATTCCCTAGGTCGGATCCCCTCGAAAATGCGAAGCCCTTATCGGAATTTCGAGGTTCGCAAATGCGAACCTTTTCTCGCAATTGCGAGCCTTGCAGCAGATGCCAAGAACACCAGAAAATCTGGTGTGTTTCCAACCCCTTCCACACGTCTGAAACTCACCTGAGCCCTCGGGGCTCCACTTTGAATACTCTCACAATTCCAAAAACATAATACAAACTTGCTCGTGCGATCGGAACACCAATATAACATCAAAAACTAAGAATTACACCCCAAAACCATTTGGATCAAACTTATGAACTTTAAGTTCTTCAATCTACTTCTAACGTGCCGAAACGTACTTATACTGCTCGAATTGCTACCAATTTGAGTGAAAGTCATAAATGACATTACGGAACTATTAACGGTCTCAAAATTCCGTTTGGACATAGATATCATCAAAACACGTTCCCAACCTCAGTTATGGAACTTCAAGAATCATATTTCGCTATTTGGCACCGAAACGCTCCCGGGTCATCCAAAACTCGTTCCGAATATACGCCCAAGTCCGAAATCATCATAAGAATCTATTGGAATCTTCAAATCCCGATTCCGAGGTCGTTTACTCAAAATGTTGACCGAAGTCAAACTTGACCTTTTAGGCCAACTTTAAGGAACCAAGTGTTCCAATTTCAACCCAAACTCTTCCAAATCCTGAACCACCCATCCCCGCAAGTCACAAATCAGTAAAAGAAAGTATGGGAATTCATATTTAAGGGGACGGGGTTCTAGAAAGCAAAAATACCGGTCGGGTCGTTACATTCTCCACCTCTTAAACAAACGTTTGTTCTCGAACGGGTCTAGAATCATACCTGAAGTGTTGAATAAGTGTGGATATCTACTCCGAATGTCCTCCTCGGACTCCCAAGTTTCCTCCTCGACTGGTTGGCCCCTCCACTGGACCTTTACTGCGGTAACCCTCTTAGACCTCATCTAGTGATCCCGCTTGTCAATAATAGCAACTGGTTCTTCCTTGATGTTTTCAGACGTCAATACCACACAAGAAGATAGGTTACTTTGTGTGGTACCCAATTTTCGAGTGCTGTCTCAATAAAAGAACTTGGTTCTTCTTGGTGTTCCAACTACTACTGTTACGGAATAATAAAAATAGTAAAGTAAGAACACAGAGATTTTTACGTGGAAAACATCTGGCTCAAAAGGTGAAAAAACCACGACCTACTCCTCAGTAGGATTTGCTCAAACTCTTAACTAAAACTCTTAGCCAAACGAACTTACAGAATAAACTCTTTTGTAATCCTAGGACTAACTCTAATCCCTTTGTAGTAACTAGCCCTACCTAATTTCTACAAGCTTCAAGTTAACTCTAACTTGAACAATGCGTACCTATTACAATTGCTTCTAGGAAAGATGAAAAGATACAATATTAAAACTCCTACTACAATCAACTAGACTCAATAATTAATCAGATGGAACTGGTTCTTCTAGTTGAATTGTAGCCTTTGAATCGCACAATGATTCTGCTAGAAAAATAACTCTGGGAATTTTGCCTTCAGATTTTGATTCACTTCAGCTTTTGTGCGTTAAGAATTCCAGCAGAAATACATCGAGTATTTATAGAGTCAGTTGTTGAGATTGTCCTCCAATTCTAGTCCAACTCTACCTGGGTGAACAAATTCGTATCAAACTCAACTTCCTTTCTTTTGTTACTTTCCTTGGTGAATTCGACTTCAATCTTCTCATCAGTTTGCAACTTTTTCGCATTAGGAGACAATCTCTTAGTTCACTGATATTTCACATTCACAAAATATCTCTTATACATATACGGTTCATGTGCCATCTATTCAGTTCAAGATGTGTGCTCTGATGGACCTGGTTTAACTGATCAGCCATTTGTCAATCTTCAAAACTATGCAGTGACATGGGTCAACAAATTTCCCCTTTTTGATGATGACAAACTTTGTGCTTAATCATGTATACACTTCTTCAAACACTTTGTATGGTTTTAAGCATTAATCATAGAGAAACCAGGTTCATTAGGTTATAAATATCACTTTGAAAAAAAAATTGAAAAAGTTCAGCACATATCTTCCCCCTTTTGGAATCATCAAAAAGTTTGCAAAATGATACACTAACCAGATTTATTAATTATTACTCATGGCCATTAAGGCAACTACAGGTGCAAAGCATGATTAATCAACACAAGAAGCCAATAAATATAAGCTAAATAAGAAATTGAGACAAGTCAATAACTAGAAGAAAAATTCATTGACTAGTAAAGATTATCAACCACCATACACAAAAACAAAAACAAACCAACCATGAGCAAAAAACAGAGTAAAAATAAAAGAAACTGAACAACTGGTCTAAAGAGGGGTTTTGGAAGCTCTGGACAACCTATGGATTGGAAGGTGCAGAGGAGGTTGTGGTCTTGGTTTTTAGAAGAGAAAGAATCTGATTAAGAACACCCTAGTTCTTTTCTTTCTCCTTTGCTAATTCATCCCTAAGAGCATCCCGCTCAGCTTCAACCTCAATCACACGAGACTTCAAACAAAGGATCTTCATATCCTTGATCTCGCTTTCCTGCACCAGAGTTCTAACGTTGTTGTTGACTGGTTGCTTCCTAGATGAACCAGGTTCATCCATAGGAACATTGACATTGTAGTCACATGTCAGTAAAGTTTCCTTCCCAAAATAGTCTTTGGCAGTAGCCATCTCAGCCTTCTACACTGGAACCCCAAAATGTGCAAGTACTGCTGTCAGAATGAAGCCATATGGAATTGTGTGTGCTTTGGTTCCATTCACAACTCTGTCCAAGAGTTGTATGATGAAATCCAGCCAATTGATTTGCTTTCCCCTATAGAAGCACTCCATCAAGGTCATATCCATATAATTTACAATGTGCCTTCTTTATTGTCTGGGCAGGAGGAACTTGATGACGAACTCGAAGAATAGCTTGTGCTCTGGCTTCATTTCACTCTTGTAGACCGGCCTGGGTTCAATCTCCTTCTCATTATCACTGAAGAATCTGGTGATTTTGATTGTTGAGGCCCTCCCATCTAGACAAGGCCATCTTTGCCTTGTGTAGTCCTCATATCCCTCAGCTGGTATGTTCAGAATAACACCCAGTTCTTTAGCATCAAAGGAAACTTAAATTCCTTTGACCATGGAGGTGACCCTGCCTTCCTTGACAATGGCATTTCCCATGAATTTTACCAACTCGACCCTTACCAGCCTACCTTCCCTGCGAAGGACCATGTCCTTCCAGCCCTGCACCTCCAGAGTTTTCAGCAGTTATTGCATTCCAGGCTCCTCTAAATCCTTCATCAGCTTACCCTTCAGTATTGTTCTCTTTCCAAACATGATAACTCTGTCAGTCACCTATCCTATTTCCTTCTCCTCCACTCCACTCCAGTCTGCATCATTATCCTCTTTCTCAACAATTTTCACTTTCTTTGGATTGGCCCTGGTCCTCTTAACAGATCTTGCTGGTGTGACAGACATTCTAGATGAATTCTTTGAAAAATCCTTAGCCTTTGTGGGTTTTGGTGTCTCAGCCACACCTGGAGCAGGCTACCCCTCCGGTTGGACCAAGTCCAACGTCTTATCTTCAATCTCAATAGCCTCAACAGGCTCTCCAACTTTCGCTTTTCCTTTTGATGCCCTCTTCTTCTTGCTCTCTTTCAGATCCTTTTCCAATTTCTCTTCTTCATCTCTCACAGTGCTACGAGTAGCTCTTACTTTTGGAGCAGGAACATCAGCAGCTTCAGAAACTTTTCTTTTCTTTTAAGTAACTGGGTGAGTTTCCTTCTTGGATTTCTGAGTCCTCCTTTCTTGGGGTTATAGGACTCCCCCAGTTTCTTCCGCCTTTCAGCCAATGTTTCTTCCCCAGATGAAACAGGTTCATCTGTTCCTTTATTCAGACTTGCAAGACCTTCTACAGCCTCCTCAACTATGCTTCCCCCTAAATTTGTGACGTTTTCTCCAACAGTTTCAGGAATGGGACCACAGATAACCAGCATGGTACCAACCTCCCCAGATCCCCTTTCAACTTTTTTTCCCTCTTTAAGAATTCTTTATTTTCTACCACCCCTCTGCCTTTTAGGAACTTCAACATCAATAACAGACCCAACCAACACGAACCTTTTATCAGCAGAAGCAAATTCAAAATTGATTTCAGGATTACCTTTCTCAGAACTGGTTGAACCAGGTGCGTCTTCCTTGTTGGCTGATTTAAAAGATTCACTGGACGAATCTAACTTAGAACCTTTGTCCACTTTAATAAGATCCTCCAAGAGTTTTTCCCTAGTCCTAGAAGCAACAGATTTCCGGGCAAGAATTTTGACTCGACGATTCTTGGGGGCAGGAGTGAGGTTTGGAGTGGGTTCAGGAATGGGTGTATTTTCAGGGGTTGACGAAATTTCTGGTGATTGAGAACTGTATACATATGGATAATTGGATACAGATTTAGAATTTTCTCCATCGTAATCAGGATTAGGTGATGAATTAGAAGAAGAAGCGAGTGATGGTGAAGACATGATTATGTATTGTTAGGAAGAAAAGGCGAGTACTCAATTTTGGTTTGTGTAGAATGAGTTGAACTTGGTTCGACGGTTGCTATATGAAGAGAAGAGTAATGATGACCTTTTATAAGATGTGGCTAAGGAAATTTCAACATGCAGAATGTGTACTCAAGTAGGAGTCTAATCACCGAAAGACTGATATTGATTAGACATTTAATTTCACCCAAAAACTAGGCTAATTAAGTGAAGAATGGACTTTTTGAAACTGGTTCGATTTGAGTAAGTACGAAGTATTTGAATTTGAACCAATTATGGAAAGAATCCTGCTCATGTATGACTGTAATTGAATTAATATATGGAGAAGAGTACTTACCTCGTCAGTCAGATGAATCAGCATGGATAAACCAGGTTCATCCTGTTAGAAATCTTTAAATTGCCTCAATTTAGAAAGATAGATAAACATCATTATTATCAAGGGAATCATATTAATACATGGCAAAAGATTATGGCAATAAAGACATGATGCTGAGCAATTATTAATATGATTAAGTACCTAATTAAAATTTTCTAGCCAAAAAAAAAAATCATTAATCATCCCTAATTCCAACCTGTTTCTCTCAAAATGCTCCTTACTCAGTGCTTTAGTAAAGATATCTGCAATTTGTTGATCAGTAGCACAAAATCCAATTGAGATCATTCCCTTTTCATAGTTATCCCTCAGGAAGTGGTGCCTAACATCTATGTGCTTAGTTCTCTTATGATGAACCGGGTTCTTCGTCATACTAATTGCACTAGTGTTGTCACAAAAAATAGGAATGCATCCCACATCTATACCAAAGTCCATGAGTTGTTGCTTGATCCACAGCAACTGAGCACAACAGGAGGTTGCAGCCAAATATTCAGCCTCAACAGTAGACAGGGCTACTGAATATTGTTTCTTGGTAGCCCAAGACACAAGGCATGAACCCAGAAAGTGAGCCATACTTGAAGTACTTTTCCTGTCAACCAGGAATACTGCATAATCAGCATCAACATATCTTACAAGGTCGAAATTACTACCTTTAGGATACCAAAGGAACAAATCAATGGTGCCTTTCAAATATCTCAAAATTCTCTTTACTGCAATGAGGCGGGACTCCTTTGGATTTGCCTGAAACCTAGCACACAGTCCCACGCTGAACATAATATCAGGTCTGCTGGCAGTAAGATATAATAGAGACCCAATCATCCCTCTGTATAGCTTCTGATCAACAGATGAACCAGGTTCATCCGCATCCAATTTTGTAGATGTGGCTATGGGAGTGTCTATTTCTTATGAGTCTTCCATTTTAAACTTCTTGAGCAATTCTTTCACATACTTTTATTGGTGGATCATTATTCCACTTGGGTTTTGCTTAATTTTCAAGCCTAAGAAAAAGTTTATCTCACCCATCATACTCATCTCAAACTCATTTCCCATTAACATAGCAAATTCCTTGCTCAATTTTTTAGAAGTCGCCCCAAATATAATATCATCCACATATATTTACACAACCAGGAGATCCTTACCCTTTTCCCTTAAGAACAAGGTACTGTCAATTTTGCCTCGTTTGTACCCATGTTCTAGCAGGAGTTTTGATAATCGTTCGTACCAGGATCTTGGTGCTTGTTTGAGACCATATAGAGCCTTGTCGAGTTTGTATACGTGTTCAGGTGACTCCTTGCTTTCAAAACCCGGAGGCTTCTTGAAAAATACATCTTCCTTCAGATAGTCATTGAGAAAGGCACTCTTAACATCTATCTGATGATGAGTGAATTCTATGTGTGCAGCAAATGCTATAAGAAGTCTGATTGCCTCCAGTCTTGCCACAGGGGCAAAGGTCTCATCATAGTCAATTCCTTCTTCTTGACTATACCCTTGAACAACTAATCTTTCCTTATTCCTTGTAACAGCTCCATCCTCATCAAGCTTGTTCCTGAAGACCCACTTGGTGCCAATCACTAATATGTCTAATGGCCTGGGTACCAAGTGTCATACTTGACTTCTTTCAAACTGATTCAGCTCTTCTTGCATGGCATTTACCCAATCAGCATCTTGTAGGGCTTCCCTAATGTTCTTTGGTTCGATCAACTATAGAAAGGCATCAAATGCACATAGATTTTTCAAGGATGATCTTGTTTTGATTCTGGATGCCAAATCTGTTATGATGTTCTCAAGAGGGTGAAAACTCTGATATCTATGTGGTTTAACTACCAGTTGTTCATTCCTAGACGATTCCATGGTGTCTTGTTGCTGTGGAGCAGGATCAGGGCCAGGTTGCATATGTTGAATGCCCCTTGTCATTATGCTTGGGGTAGTTGAACCTGGTCCATCACCTGTTCCACCTTCCATGCTTGCTTCAATGTGATCATTGCTTCTTACCAGTCCAAGCTCCTCATCTTCAGGTTCTTGTCTCTCAGCAAGAATGTTAGTTTCATCAAAGACAACATGAATACTTTCTTATACACACATAGTTCTTTTATTATACACTTTATAAGCTTTGCTATGTTATGAATATCCCAAGAATACTCCCTCATCACTTCTGGGGTCAAATTTTCCTAGGGAATCTTTGCCATTATTATGCACAAAACACTTGCATCCAAAAGCCCCAAAGTGGGATATGTTGGGCTTTCTCCCTTTAAGTAATTCATAGGGAGTTTTCTCTACAAGAGTTCTGGTCATGCATCTATTGATTATGTAACTACCAGTGTTTATTGCTTCAGCCCAGAAGTTGTGAGGTAGTTTGCTAGATAGAAGCATGATTCTTGCCATGTCTTCAAGAGTTCTATTTTTCCTTTCAACAACCCCATTTCGTTGTGCGGTTCTAGGAGCAGAAAAATTATGATTAACACCATGTTCATCACAGAACTCAGCAAACTTAGCATTCTTAAATTCAGTACCATGGTCAGATCTTATTGATGCTAGTTGGTGTCCTAAATGATTTTGAGTTTTCTTGAAAAATGAGGTGAACATATCAAATGCCTCATCCTTAGATGCCGGGAATAAGGTCCAAGTGAACCTTGAATAATCATCAACTAGCACCATCACATATCTCTTACCACCTCTACTCATAGTTCTCGTAGGACCACATAGATCCATATGAACCAGTTCCAACGTCCTGGTGGTACTGACTATTTTCTTACTTTTGAAAGAGGACCTTATATGCTTCCCCATGGCACATGCCTCACAAACTTTGTCCTCCTTTAACTTAATGTTAGGAGGTCCTACCACTAAGTCCTTAGAGACTAGTTTGTTAAGCTGAGTTAGACTTGCATGACCAAGTCGTTTGTGCCACAAGAGGGGATCACTGTCCAACACACTTAGGCAAGTGAGTTCATTTTCAGACAGTGTGGACAAGTCTATGACATAGATGTTATTCATTCTTTTTCCCTGCAAAAAAATCTTGTCAGTAAGCAGGTTAATCACAAAACATTTTGTGGAAGTAAACGCAACCAGGTTACCTCTGTCAAACAGTTTTGATACACTGATCAGTCTATATTTCAAGCCATCTATTAGATACACATGTTCAATGGATCGTGTGTCATCCTTACCTACCTTACCAACCCCAATGATTTCACCTTTTCTTTCTATTTCCAAAGGAGACATTTCCTCCTTTGAGACTTTCAAGTGAAAGGAACTGTTCCATGTTCCTAGTCATATGCTTTGAGCAGCCACTATCCAAATACCAAATTTGACTGCCCCCTCTCACTTGAACCTACAAAAGAATCAGGGGTTAGTCTTAGTAACCCAAACTAGTTTGGGTCCTTTTCTATGAGAGAATGGATGAATCAAATTTTTCCTAGCCTAATT
>ML320633.1:0-63448 GCA_005239505.1 Nicotiana paniculata
CGCAATTTGCGGCTAACTTTTGGAGGTCTTTTCAGAAGGGTTTAGGCACACAAGTGAATCTTATCATTGCATTCAATCCACAGACTGATGGACAAGCTGAACGTACCATTCAAACACTTGAAGATATGCTACGAGCATGTGTTCTAGATTTAAAGGGGAATTGGGATGACCATCTTCCACTTATAGAATTTGCCTACAATAATAGTTATCATTCCAGTATTAAAATGGCCTTGTACAAGGCACTATACGGGAGGAGATGTAGATCACCATTTGGATGGTTCGAAGTCGGTGAAACAGAACTATATGGGCCAGATTTGATTCACCAAGTCATTGAGAAGGTGAAACTGATACAAGAGCGGCTAAGGACGGCACAAAGCAGGAAAAAGTCTTATTCTGATGTCCGACGTCGTGATTTGGAGTTCGAGGTTGGTGATTGGGTTTTCCTGAGGATCTCACCGATGAAGGGTGTTATGCGTTTTGGGAAGAAGGGTAAGCTGAGTCCACGGTATATCGGTCCGTACAAAATTCTCCGACGAATTGGACAGGTTGCTTATGAGTTAGAATTGCCATCCGAATTGGAATTTGTCCACCCGGTATTCCATGTATCTATGTTAAGGAAATGTATTGGAGACCCTTCTCGAGTCGTCCCTATCAAAGATGTACAAGTTACAGAGGATCTATCATATGAAGAAGTGCCAGTAGCTATATTAGATCGACGAGTCCGCAAGCTAAGAACAAAGGATGTAGCTTCCGTCAAAGTATTGTGGAGGAAAAAGAACAGGGAAGAAATTACTTGGGAAGCAGAAGAGCAGATGAAGTCTAAATACCCTTACTTGTTCCAGATTCAAGATAACAAGGATGCCGAGGGGACGCAGGATGCATTAGAAGGTGAAACGGCTCTATGAGGTAAGCAATAACTTGAGAGTACTCTTCCTTAATACACAATGGTGATATGCGGATAGTGCACATATCCATAATGCTTTGCGTAGCCTTTAATGGAAATACGTTGGGTTTAACTACTTGTAAGTTTGTCTAGTATCCATTTTATAGGGGAAAAATGGGCCGGAAATTTCCGTTGGAATCCACGATGAGTTAGGCTCCCCCTAAACACTTACATTTGAGGATGAATGCTCTTAAAGGGGGGAGGGTGTTACAACTCATATTCACGTACGTTGGGTCATGCCATAAGTTAATCGACGTAAACATGAGAAGAGATTATCTTTGTGATGATAATAAGTTAATCCTATTGATCTTAAATGATACAAGAGTGTATAAGAGTGATTAACACGTATTAAAAGTTAAACGAATCTAGGATGTTGTAACTCGTATTTTTGGGTAAACCTAGGGGTTCTTGATATTATCAAGAAGTCGTGTTTTAAGGTATTTGAATCATATAATATCCATATCATAGTCTTGAAGTCAAACGAGTTATGAAACAAAAGTCGACAAGAGTTGTCGCAACTTAGGTTCATAGTTTTACTTAAACTTTAAGTCAAATGTTATTAATCTTTTCTCCCAATCTACTTGCAATTATAGGATGATATACCCACCAAATTGAATATTTATGAGTCTAATTTCGAACACATTAAACCTCTTATCAATAAAACATTGGAGTAGAGAGATATAGACATTTTCGCGAGACTGCACAAGCTGCTAGGTGACAAGTAGGTGGGTCACCTACTTGATTAAATGATAGCCCAAAAAGAGGCAATTTCGGGTCATCCAAAGAGCCCATTAAAAGTCTCATCTCCTGAAATATATCCCTCATTATATTTCACAAATAACCAGACCTAAACCCCTGCAAACTTCCTCCCAAAAGTTATCCACAAACCCTAATTGATTTGCCCTCTCTTTCAAGTTCAAATTGGGTGTAAACCCTAGAGTTTGAAGAACCAAGATAAGGGATGAGTTATCCAGAAAGTAAGGTGAGTTTACTGATCTCATTCATCCATTTTTTTGTGTTGTAAATTCATGGTAATTCGTTTTATACTTGTAAGAACTCACGGGACGGTGATCGGAAGCCGTGAGTTCGAGTTATTCACTTGTAGCGGACTGTTTTGTGGACTGTTTTGTGTTGCTGTTAGGCTGCGTGTTTTACTACTATATTTTGGAGTTTTGGAAGAGGAAGTGTGTGGAGAAACACCATATATATGTAGGGTTGTGGTCTGGTCGTTCGTCGTATCATTTCCTGGTCGTTTGACACGACTACGGTGATCGTCTTATGTATGAAGTTATTAGGTTGTGTGTGGACTGTTTTGGGAGGATCAATTTGATTATTATTGATGTTTTTTGGGCTGTTTGGTGATTGTTTTGACTTGTGTGAAGTCATATATATAAGGTAGGTGCTGTCCATTTCATCGTAAAATAGGTTGTGGTCGATACACAATAGTTATGACGCTTAAATGATAACGATAGTGTCGTTTCTCTTATTGTAGACTAAGGAGTCGTGAAAATTGCATAGCTTGAGATTGGGGCAGTATATACAAGGTATGTGAGGATATCCCTTTCCTTCTTTTTCACAACTCCGATTATACATAATGCAATGAACGAGCTTCCAAAGATACTCTACTCTTAGAAGCTAGCAGTACTTACATTGTTTCCCTTATTATGGAACAATTGATGTTGAGGTTGCTTCTCTTATTCTTATGTTATCAATGTTGTTGGTACTTCCTGATTTTTATAAGATTCTTGATGAAGAGTTAGTCCTAATAACGTGTACAGAGAATATCGACCTTACGTCACTCCGAAAGGTTCAGAACAGGGTTCCAGTGAGTACTACATGCATTATAGATATATGTATCTATTTTAATCTACCGAGCTGCGCTATAGTCGGCCGGGTATGGCACCTATTGTGCAACCACTGATCAGTTGGGTTTACCGAGTCCTCTTTGAGGCTGGGTATGATATGATGATGATGATGCCCACAGAGGCGGATGTTGATACGATGATGATGATGCCCACATAGGCGGATGTTTTTAAAAGATTATGTAAATATATGTATCTTGAATTTCATGTTATTGTCTCTTAGAAGCACTTAGATGTTACAGGTTGTATTTTCTCTACCTCTCTTTACATTATTGTTCATATTTATATTCACCTGCCTTACATACTCAGTACATTATTCGTACTGACGTCCTTTTTATTTGTGGACGCTGCATGTCGTGCTGCAGGTCCTGATAGACAGGTAGACGCAGTTCCCCCACCACAGTAGGCTTTCCAGTTGAGCGGTTATAGGCAGATCCCTTCTCCGGACTTGCCGTGGTCTTGGTATGCATTTTTGGTTATAGATATTATGGGTATGTCGGGGCCCTGTTCCGACTATGTTGCATTTCTTATTCTCCTTTAGAGGCTCATAGACAGCTGTCGGCTTATGTATAGTTTGGTATGCCTTGTCGGATGATTTTTGTTGTATAGCCTTTCATGGAAGCGTGATAGCACCTAACTTATATGTAGTTTCTTGGTAGTCTTATTATCCCATGTTATCCATGTTCATTCCATTATCTATCATTGTTTGGTGTTCATAATCCATATCTACCACTTATATTGATCTTGTTGGCCCTTAAAGATAATAAGAAGCTCGGCAAGTATGGCCTGGGTACTAGTCATGATCCTCCAGTTTGGGTCGTGACATTGAGTTTGGAATGTATTGTTGGAATTTCAGTTAATGTCAATGGGGAAGGAGGAATCTTGGTGGGTTCCAGGGTTATGTAATGGTAACTTCAAGCTAAGTGGGGGACCCCCACGATTGGATTGCGTGGTTGTCTACTTGTGCGATTTCTGGTTATCGGTGTATTGGTAGGTTATTACGACTAAAAAAGAAAACATCAGTGGTAATTTGAGCAAAGGATTTGAGGAATGTGTGATGTATTTGTCCTTATCAATTCATGCTCAGGTTTTGCAAAGACTCAGAGTTTATGCTTCGTGTAGATGTGATGTACAAGGAAAGTTATTCAACCGAGTGCTTCTTGAATGGGTGTTAATGTTCTAGCAAAGCCTTGGAGTTGATTATATTCGGTACCAAGTCAGATTGGGTGACTCTCAATAATGTTCCTAGTATGGTGCCTAAGGATTTCGAGTCCATGGTATGGTTAAGTATCGAGCTTTTGCAGTGGATTATGAAAGGGACTTGGAGTGTTCTATGTTATCATCGGTCTGCGGTGCAGCACTGGAGAAATGGGAGAAAATTACTTTGGATTCATAGAGGGATTATCAGAACATGTGTACCAGTTAAAGATGCTATCGTGCGCACAAAGAGGGTACGAGATGGTTCGTGGGTTTTGAAATGACGTGGTCTCGTGAATTGGGTCACTCAGGATGAGTGCGGATTGAGTTTGTATGTTTTGAATGGAGCCATTATTATTATTTCTAAGGAAAGTCAAGCGTGAATTAGAAGAAGTTGGTTCGATTAGCAATGGTTTAATTGACATGATGGTGGCGATGATCAGTTCCTTCGGCGTGTTAAGTTATGCAGGTGATTTGTGACGGTACGTGCGAGGCTTGGCGGCCGCCGTAATTTGATTTATTTGGAGGTATTTGATTATAATGGCATGTTATGTGTAAATGGATCCCGGAAGAATTAAGGTGGTTTAGACCCCAACTTGAGGTTTGCATTTTCTGCGGTTATAAGTATTCAGTCACATGTCGCAATGTTCTATAGAAATGAGTTAACTTAAAGGTTTCTATATGATGAAGTGTTTATTCTATTAGTGGCTCAGGAGATATGATAACATTCTTGAAATCTCACGTAGTGGCATGTTAGGTGCAGTGAACGGCATGGGATTTGGAAGTTAAGGATCAAAGTCACGGTTCGATGTTGAGAAGAATGTCACGAGCTCGGATGAACAGGAAAGAATTTAGATGCTTAGGGTATTTTCTTTAGCGTTGCCTGATAATGGTGTCCTGTGTAAGAGGCTCTGTGTACTTATTTGTGGGTTCTCGATTTGGCTGATGGTATGGATGAAAACTTTGCTACCTGGTGTGGAAGGTCGTGGGAGTGCATCCCACAGGAAGATTGTATAAGTGTAACATGTAGTCACTTGATTGATTAAAGATTGAAACCGAGTATGGAGATTATAGTACTATCTCTAATGTGGGAGTTTAGTCCTCGAAGGCGCTCTATTCATTTGGTTGTGAACTTTGGAAGTTTGTTCCGAATTGGACGGCTGCTCTTATGTGTCATGAATAGGGTTTTGTGGATCCTTGGGAGGTTATTATCCCAGTACGGTACGATCAGAATCAGCTTGAACTCCGTGGATGGGTCTAAATGTGAACGCGTTCTCTATATCAGGTCGGGTGTGTTCGTTCAGTATAGAGTTGCTTATGGAGGAGTCTTCGAGCGTTAGATGTTATTCCCGTCATCATCTATTCCATGTAATACTCTGTTGTGCCATGTGGGTTGTGATACGGCTTGATTATTCGCACATTTGTTGTGATCCTGTGTAGCTTGCAATTTTATATGAGGAGGATGGCTATCGAGATGAAGGTCATTAATTGCACCTTAGTCGTTCTTGAGTTTTGTAGCATATGGCACTATCCGTCTCCCCTGTGATGGTACTATACACTTGGCGTTTTTGTGGTCGACATTCGGGTATTTCATAAGTATGAGCATTCTGGCTCGGTAGGTATTTCCTTGTAAATTATTATGTGTGGATCGGGTGGTACGCCTCCACAGGTACATTTTTTGGATCGGGTGGCACGCCGCCACGGGTATGTTGTTTGGATTGGGTGGCACGCCACCACGGGTATCATGGTTGGATCGGGTTGCACGCTGCAACAGTGTGATGTTGAGTACAGTTCCCTATATCCATTCTTGTGTGTTTTATTTCTCATGTTCTGAGGAAGTTTCATAACATCTTTTCAGTTGTCTAATTAGTTAAACAGGTTGAGTAGTTCTTTCCATAGTTCGTTTTCCTTATATATCATATTTGAGTTTGTAGCTTGTTGGCACATTATGGCATTATATGAGACTTTTGGTTGTGCCTGAGATGGCTTATTGCCTGAGCGGCTGGTACTAGGCGAGACGAGGATATTAGAGTAGGTATCAGTGTGATCGGAGCTAGGAATGGTATATTAAAGAGCAAATATCATTATTCAGTTCTGAATGAAGTAATGGTTCTTGTCAGGAGGAGAGACTCCATGATTTGTGATTCGGTAAGTAGTACTGCGTTTCTACAGATCTCTTCCGTCGTGATAGTATTGCAAGAGTTGGAACATGGCATATAAATGTTATGAGGTATACTACGGGCTTCAGTTCAGTGGAAATTCCAGCTGTTGTGCTTGGGGGAGATTAACTTGGGCAAATGAGTTATGTGGTGCATGGTGTGATTTCAGCGGAGGAGCATGGTTGTGCTGGGTGTAGTGTCTGGTTATTGATGCGGTGTTCGTATGCTAGAATCGGGTCTCGTAGAAATTCCGGATGTTGGAATTTGGTTCTAAAGCTTATTAGCTAAGGTTATAGGTAGTATATTCAATCTGGCTCGAGCTAATGTGGCCAACGGGGTTGTGGTGGCAATGGTACGTGCACGAGGTGTTAAACAGTGATTTTGGACAACTCCGGAGCAATTCTTAGCACGTTCGAGGACGAACGTATGTTTAATTGAGAGAGAATATAACGACCCGACCGGTCGTTATGAGCTCTAGCGCGTCATTCAGCGGTTTGAGGCCTTGAGTAGCTTCACTTCACGTATTATGACTTTCACGTGTGGCCGAAATTGAATTTCGGGAAGTTCGGAGTTGATTCGGAAGGAAAATTTTCATTTTGGAAGCTTTAAGTTGGAAGAATTGACTAAGTTTTGACTTTTGAGTAAACAACCTCGGAATCGATATTTGAAAATTCCAAGAGGTTCGTATGATTATTATGGACTTAGGCATATGTCTGGATCGCGTTTGGATGACTCGGTAGCGTTTTGGCGCATATAGTGGAAAATTGTCATTTTGGAAGAATTTCATAAATTTGGGTTGAAATGTATATTAATGTTATCAATGTCCGTTTGGGATTCCGAGCCTAGGAATAGCTCCGTATAGTGATTCTGGTCTAAGGAGCATGTCCGGATGTGGATTTGGAGTCCAGTAGGTCATTTTGGGGTCATTTGGAGAAACTTGGACATGAAATTGGGAATAAATTGCATATTTGAGTTCGTGGTGCTATGGGTAATTTTTATCTTCGAAAAATTTCGGAATCCGGACACGAGGACCCGATGGTTGATTTTATCAACTTTTCGAGCGAAGTTGGGAATTTGTTTAAATTGTTATGGGTATTAGAGTATATTTTGATTGGTTTGCACCTTATTTGATTAGTTTTGGATCAATGGACATCGGTTTGAGGTGTTAGAGAGGCTTTGGAGCCGGTTATGGAACCTCAGAGCGAGGTAAGTCTCTTGTCTAAAACTACCCCTAGGTGATGTAGTTGATATGTAATACTTGTTGCGGGGGCTACATGTGCACGAGGTGACGAGAGTCCCTGCGTAGCTAAATCCATGTTATTGTCTGGGTAGACTTAGGTTCACACCATTCTATAGTTGTACTATTTGAGTTGTCCCTTTCTATTAAATTCCTTTATTTTACATTACGACTTGAGACTAGACTTGTGTAGAGTGATAGACTCGCTATTGTAGAGATTCAACGAGCTTCGTGATTAGCCGCGAATACTTGTACTCCTGTTACAAATTTCTCCCATGTTATGCATTCTCATCAAAAGGTTTCCCCAAAGCTTCTTATAACTCACATGCCCCTTCATGAGTGCGGTCAAGGAGCCATCAAAGCTTCTTATTCTAATGGGATCAGGTCGTTCGCCTCGGCAGGATAGATAGATCTATGGTTCGTTCTGTTCGACCGCAGATCTTATGGGATTGGGTCGTTCGCTCGGCGGGATTATGTACCACACTCTCATGGGAGCGGGTTGTTGCCTCGGCAATATAATAGATGTATCTATGGTTATATACCAGATTATGATGGGATCGAGTTGTACGCTCGACATTTTTATAAAACACTCTTATAGAATCGTGTGTATTATTTGTCCAAAAAGCCAGTGTATCTGGAAGTTTTCCTAATTTGAATTATGATGACCTATCTGGTGAGGTCCATTATTTATTTACATACTCTGGTAGAGGAGGAAATTGCTAATCGAGAGTTTGAGCTTATTGTTGAGAGGATGATTGTACCATGTATTCATACTTGTTTATCTTGTTTATTTACTCTGCCCCATATCTATTTTACTTCTTATTATAACTGTCTTATTGGACCACTAGTAAGTGTTGATGGCGATCCCTCGTTGCTACTTCTCTAGGGTTAGGCTATATACTTATTGGGTACACGTTGATTTACGTACTCATGCTACACTTGCTGCACATTTTTGTGCAGGTACATGTATGTCTGGTTATCTTTTGGGTGCGGAGGCACGGCTATTGCGGGGACTTCATTGTGAGCTGCGTTTCATGTTACGATTCGTAGTCTGCAGAGTCTCTATCAAAGTTATTTAAAATTTCCTGTCTAATTTGTATTCCAGACAGATGTTGTATTTTGTTATATTTCCTAGTTGATGCTCATGCACTTGTAACACCGAGTTTTGGGGTTTCCTACAGATCGTTCATTATTGTAGTTCGTGTAAATATTATCATTCACCCTGTAAATTCTATTACATACTATTTAATTAATGAAAATTATGGTTTCAAAATAATAAAATGAGTAATTAAGTGAGCAATCACCATTTGCTTACCTGAGGGCGATGTTAGGTGCCATCACGACCTTTAGTGGATTTTGTCATGACAGCTTGGTATCAGAGCATTAGGTTCACTTGGGTCTCACGAGTCATGAGCAAGTCTAGTAGAGTCTTATGGATTGGTACAGAAATGTCTGTACTTATCTTCGAGAGGTTACAAGGCTGTTAGGAGAACTTCCCCTATTGATTCCTTTGTCGTGCGATTTGATTCCTTTAAGACTTATGCCTTTATTTCCTTCCTTATCAATCCTATGCGAGCGAAGCGCTTGTTATCAATTGGGATTCGAGTAGTTGTATTGGTACTGCATACGTAGTGCGGGATGCTTTTCCCTGCGTGTTCGGCAATCTATGATCATCTCCTTGGAAGCACGTTCTGTCATTTAAATTCAATATCAGTACTTCCTATGATTTTGAGGCTATGCACGATTTGTTATATTGCTCATGAGTGGTTATCGCGTAGTGTTGATGTAAATGGTAGGGTTCTTATTTATGGACCGCGGAAGTGAATGACTTGATAGGAGGATTTCTCAGCGCCTGATTTGGAGGTTCATCATTCAGTTCCAACAGAGGAAGGGCAATCGTTCTATATATTTTCGGGCGTGGTGGAATTCTCAATTTGTGATGTGGTGTCGTCGTCTTTGTTGAACACATTAAAGTTCGTCGGTGTTATGGTCTTCTTCAATTCTCCTTCGGGGCAGGGTGTTGTGAAATGGTGTCGGGGGAGCGATTGAGAGCAATTTATTAGTTCAGGTGCTACAGAGATGGATTTGATTTGATGTAACATTTGGGTAGCGAAGTACGAGGAAGGACATGGCGGGAGGTGTCTCGCGTGGTCAAATTACTAGTAGGTCAAGTATGAAGAGCAGAGGTCGAGAAGTTTTTTAAAGGAGGTGGTTTAACCGGAATGGGAATGACAAAGTAGCATATGGATTCTGTGGTAGGAAGCCACTTGCTTGAGGAAAGTTTAGAGCGGTTTGGGAATCATGGTGGAAAAGTGACTAAGTCTACGGATTGTATTTGAGATGGTGACTACTATATTGCGGAACATTTAATATGGCAAAAAGGAGTTTGCTTGAAATGAATACTTCATTATCGTCGGATGCAACATGACTTCGAGTTTGGAGTGTATTGTCACACTTTTAGTTAATGTCAATTGGGAGTGAACGGGCTTGTACAACTGGTGGACGCACGTGGGCTCAGGAGGGGTTTACTGATTTCGTGGTAGTTTTACCCTGTGCAGCGTCGTTGGGAGATGTCGGTAGGGAATTCCATAGGTGGGCTATCTCCTATGAGCAGGTTGGCGGCTACGTGATTTTGATGAAGTTTCTACGAGGAATTCTACTTAATACCCGGTGAGAAGTCGAATATGTGATTATGACTAATGATTTAGAATGTTCATAAAGAGCTTAACAAAAGGCTTTGAGAAATTTGGCGGTCTAACGGTACGGAATCAAGGTAATTCAGAAGGAGGAATCATTGTGGGCTCTATATTATGTGATGGTAGCTTAAAGCTAAGTGGGGGAGCCCCACCACCTACTATTGGATCGCGCGGTTATCCGCTTGTGTGGTTTTTGGTTATTGGTGTATTGGTGGGTTATTATGACTAAGGAAAGAAAACATCTGGGGGTAATTCGAGCAAAGGATTTGAGGAATGTGGGCTATATTTGGCCTTATCGATTCATGTTAAGGTTTTTGGGAAGACTCATAGTATATGTTTCTGGTAGATATGATGTGCAAGGAAAAGAATTCAGCTTTTTGCTTCTTGATAGGGTGTTCACGTGCTAGAAGAGCGTTGGAGGTTGGTTATATTCGGGACCAGGTCAGAGTGGATGACTCTCAGCAACGGTCCTAGTGGGTTCAAGAATTTAAGTGCAGTGCTTAAGGACTTGGAATGTTCTATGTTATCATTGGGTATGTGGTGCAGTATTGGAAGGAAGAAAGAAATAGCTTCAGATTCGCAGAAGGTATCGCAGAATAGGTATACCATTTGGATATGCTATTGTGTGTTGAGAAGGGTATGGGATGATTCATGGGTATTGAGACGATGTGGTCTCGCGATTCAGGTCACTCGGGATGAGTGCGGATTGAGTTTGTTATGTTGTGAATGGAGCTATTATTACTTCTAAGACAGGTCAAGAGTACATTGAAAGAATTTGGGTCGGTTAGTAATGGTTAAATCGGCATGGTTGTGGCAATGATCAGTTCATTCGGTGTGTGAAGTTATACATGTGGGTTATGGTTGTACATGCGGGCTTTATATCCACCACAACTTGATTGATTTAGGAGGTATTTGGTTCAAATGGCCTTGTGGTGTAAATGGATTCCGGAAGAGTCATGGTGGTTTAGATCACGACTTGAGGTTTGTATTTTCTGCGGTTTGGGAATTCAGTTGTGTGTTGCATTGGTCCTTCTATAATGAGCTAAGTGAAAGGTTTCTAGCCAATGGACTGTTTATTCTACAAGTAGTTCAGGGGTTATGATGAATTCTTGAATTCTCACGTAGCGGCATGATAGGTGCAATGAGCGGCATGAGAATTTGAAAGTTGAGGATAAAGGTTGCGGTTCAGTGTTGACAAGAATGTCACAAGCTTGGATGAGCAAGGGAGAATTCAGATGTTTAGAGTAAGCTGGCATTTTCTTTAGTGTCACCTGAGAGCGGCGTTCTGTGTAAGAGGCTTGATGTATTGAATTGTGAATTCTTGATTTGCTTTACAGAATTAGTACGGTTGGTAGTATGGATGTGCAGACTTTGCTACCTGGGCGGAGGGTCGTGGGAGAGCACCCACGGGGAGATTTGTATAAGTATGACATGTTAGTCACTTGATTGCTAAAGATCGAAACCAAGTATGGATATTTTTGAGTACTATAGTTAATGCGAGAGTTTATGCTTGAGAAGTGTTTTATTCCTTGGGTTGTGGACTGTGGGAGTTTGTTCCGAATTTATCGGTTGTTCTTATGTGACATGGAAAAAGGTTATTGTGGATCCTTGAAAGGTTATTATCCCAGCATGGTATGATCAGAATTGGCTTGATATTCGTTGATGGGTCTAAATGTGAATATGTGCTCTACATCAGGCCGGGTGTGTTCATTCAGCATAGCGTTGCTTATGGTGGAGTCTTCGAGCATTGGATGTTATTTCCGTCGTCACCTGTTCCGTGTAATCTCTATTGTGCCATGTGGGTTGTGAGACGACTTGATTATTCGCACATGTGTTGGGATCCCGTGTAGCTTGTGGTGTTATATGAGCAGGATGGCTCTCGAGATGTAGGTCATTTATCGCAGCTTAGTTGTGTTTGGGTTTCATAGCGTATGGCGCTATCCGTCTCCCCAGGATTGGTATTATGCACTTGCCATTCTTGTGGTCGATATTCAGGAATTTCGTAAGTGTAAGCGTTACGACTTGATGTGTGTGTTTTCTTCTTGATTATTATGTGCAGATCGTGTGGCAGGCTGCCACGGGTATGTTGTTTGGATCAGGTTTCATTCCGCAACGGTATTATGTTGTTTGGATTGGGTTGCACGCCGCAACAGCGAGAGGTTGAGTATGGTTCCCTATATCTATTCTTGTGCATTTTGATTTTCATCCTTGAGGTAGGTTCATAGCATTTGTTCGATCGTTTTATTCGTTACGCGGGCTGGGTAGCTCTTTTCAAGAGTTCGTTTTTCCTTATATATCATATTCAAGTTGTGTTTTGTCGGCGCATTGATGGTGTCATATGATATCTTGGTCAATTTTTAAGATGTCTTATTGCCTGAGCATCCTGTACTGGGTGAGACGAGGTTATTGGACCTGGGATCAGTGCGATCGGGGTTTTTGAGGGTATATTAAAGAGTAAATATCGTTATTCAACTGGGTTGTGGTAGCACGGGTAGGTGAATGAGGTGTTAAACAGTGATTTTGGACAACTCCAGAGCAGTCCTTAGCACGTTCGAGGATGAAAGTATGTTTAAAAGGCGGGAGAATTTAACGACCTGACTAGGCATTCTGAGCTCTAGCGCGTCATTCGGCAATTTAAGGCCTTTGGTAGCTTCACTTCAGGTGCTACGGCTTATATGCGTTGTCGGAATTGAATTTTGGGAAGTTTGGAGTTGATTTGGGAAGAAAATTCTAATATCGGAAGCTTTAAGTTGGAGGAAATGACTAAGGTTTGACTTTTGAGTAAACGACTTCAGAATCAAAATTTGAAAGTTCCAACAGGTTTGTATGATGATTTGTTCTTAGGAGCATGTCTGAATGTCGATTTGGAGGTGTGTAGGTCATTTCAGCATCAATTGGCGAAAGTTGGAATTGGATGATTTTGGGAAGTTTGACCGGGAGTGAACTTTTTGATATCAGGATCGGATTCTGATTCCGGGAGTGGGAGTAGGTCGTAATGTCAATTATGACTTGTGAGTAAAATTTAAGGTCAATCGGACTTGCTTTGATAGGTTTCGGCGCCGAATGTAGAAGTTTGAAGTTCTAAAGTTCATTAAGCTTGAATTAGAGTGTGATTCATGGTTTTAGCATTGTTTGATATATTTGATGGACCGACTAAGTTCGTATTGTATTTTGGGACGTGTTAGTGTATTTGGTTAAGGTCCCGAGGGCCTCTGGTGAATTCAAGATGGTTAATGGATTTATTTTTAGGCTTAAGAAATGCTGAAGTTGGGCATCAGCTGGTGTGATCGCTTCTGCGATGTCTTGGTCGCAGAAGCGATATCACAAAAGTGAGGTCGAGCTCGCAGAAGAGAAATGGGAAGGGGCAAGGTAGTGGTCGCAGGTGCGAAGAAATTCCCGCACCTGTGGAATCGCAGAAGCGAGAAATGAAGACGTAGAAGCAGCTGGACTGCAGATACGAGATTGGCTATCGCAGAAGCTCCTGCGCAGAAGGAAAAAATGCTTCCGCAAATGCGAGGTCTCAGCTAGGCAGTGTACTCCGCAGATGCGCATTTTGGCTCGCAAAAGCGAGGCCGCAGATGCGCAAATATGTCTGCAGAAGCGGAAAGTGGGCAAAACATAAGGGATCGAACTTGGTCATTTCGTTATTTTCATTTGAGGAGCTCGGTTCTTGGGTGATTTTGAGGAGTTTTTATCATGTAACACAAGGTAAGTAATTTTCCACTTGTTGTGAGCATAATGTAAGGTTTATATGTGGATTAAGGAGGAAAATTTAGGAAAAAGTTGTGGGATTTTGGTAGAAAACCTAGAAATTGATATTTTTAGAATTTGACCATGAAATTGGGTAATGATTATCTTCAAAAAATTTCAGCATCCGAGCACGTGGGACCGAGGATTGACTTTATCGACTTTTCGGGCGGAGTTGGGAATTGTTTAAATTGATTAATTATGGGTATTAGAGTATATTTTCTTGGTTTGAACCTTGTTTGACTAGTTTTGGATCGACGGGCATCGATTTGAGATGTTAGAGAGGCTTTGGAGCCGGTTATGGAACTTCGGAGTGAGGTAAGTCTCCTATCTAACTCTGTGAGGGGGAAACTACCCCTAGGTGATGTATTTGATATGTGCTACTTATTACGGGGTCTATGTACGCACGAGGTGATGAGAGTCCGTACGTAGCTAAATCCATATTATTGTCCGGGTAGATTTAGGTTCACACCATGCTATAGCTGTACTATTTGAGTTGTCTCTTGCCTATTAGATTCCTTTATTTTACGTTGCGACGTGAGACTAGACTTGTGTAGAGTGATAGACTTGCTATTGTAAAGATTCTACGGGATTCATGATTAGCCGCGAATTAATTGTTCTACTCTTACAAATTTTTTCCGCGTTATGCGTTCTCATCGAAAGGTTTCCTTTAAAAATTTATAACTCACATGTCTATTCGTGAGTGGGGTCAAAGACCCGTAAACGTTATTATTCTAATGGGATCGGGCTGTTCACCTCAGTAGGGTAGATACATCTATGGTTCGTGTCATTCGATCCTCGGCAGTGTGCACATTATGATGGATCGGGGCATACGCATCGGCAGGATTATGTATCACACTCTCATGGGAGCGGGTCGTTCGCCTCGGCAATATAATAGATGTATCTATTGTTAGGAAATACGATGATGGATCGGGCAGTACGTCTCGGCATTTCTATAAAATACTCTTCTGAAATCGTGCGTAATAATTGATAAGAAGGCAGTATATCTGTGAGTATTCCTGATTTGAACTGTGGCGACCTATCTAGTTAGGTCCATTATATATACTCTGACTGAGGAGGTAAGTACTGGCTGAGAGTTTGAGTTATTGCTGAGAGGAGAATTTTACCACGTATTTATACTTGTTATTTCATTTATTTTCTCTGACTCACATTTGTTTACTTCTTATGTATCTATCTTATTGGACCACTAGTAAGTGTTGATATCGATTCATCGTCACTAGTTCTCTGGGGTTAGGCTAGATACTTACTGGTACGCGTTGATTTACGTACTCATGCTAAACTTGCCGCACTTATTGTGCAAGTACATATATGTCTGGTGGTCTTTTAGGCGCGGAGGCACGACTATTGCGGGGACTTTACCGTGAGTTGCATTTCATGTTACGATCCGCAGCCTGCAAAGTCTCTATCAGAGTTATTTATATTTTCCCGTCTAATTTGTATTCCAGACTAATGTTGTATTTTATTATATTTCCTAGTTGATGCTCATGCACTTGTGACACCGGGTTTTGGGGGTTCTTACGTGTCGTTCATTATTGTAGTTTGTGTAAATATTATTATTCACCCTGTAAATTATATTTCATACTATTTAATTAATGAAAATTATGATTTCAAAATACTAAAATGAGTAATTAAGTGATCAATCATCGTTGGGTTGCCTGACGGCGTTTAGGCGCCATCACGACCTTTAGTGAATTTTGGATCGGGACATGTCACCTGAATAATTAATTAAGTAATATAAATGTCTCTATAATATCATTAAATTATGATTTACAAATACACTACACCCAAACTAAACGCTTTTAAATTTCTTATAAAATAGAATTGTATAGTGTTTTTATTAAATTGAAGAGTTTAGTGGTTAATTTAGAAATACAATAGATGTACCCACTTTTTAAGATGGGGTATTAATTGGTAGTATTATTTTGTAGTAATAGGTTATCAACTCTGTGGACCTGCTTGGACATATATTTTTTGAAAAAGCGAATTTGGTTGAAGTTTGATTTGACATTGAAAATATGGTTGGACATATATTTTGGGGCAAGTTTTGACATGTTTAAAAGTCATTTCTTTTTGTTTTTTCATTTGGCCCAAAAAAGGTCTTAAGCTATATTTGGAATTTGAAGTTTTGATTTTCTAACCTCCCAAAAACTAGATTAATCATATAAACAAACATAAATTGGATATCTATTTTTTGAAAAAATCCTTCCAAAACTTATGGCCAACCGCCTTAAATTTTTCGTGAGAAGTTTAAAAAAATACAAACTCATATACTTGAGGGGAGTTTATTTTAATTTTCTCACAATTTCAGATTAATCTAATAAATCTATTTTACATTAGTGATGGCAAACTAGATAACAAAAACAGTTATACATCAATATTATCTCTAAAAAATTGTTTAAATAAGGATAAGATCCATATTATCCACTTAAAAAATAGATAATCAATAGGTTTAACTTTTACGTGAGGCTTCCTCAAGATTAGTAGACTAGAAATTCTTTCGACAAATTTTACATTCAAGAAGCCATGGATATCCATATTATTCATCGATTAACCTATTTTCTATCCATATTATGGATCGGATTAGATATTTTATCTGTTTTTTTTGTATTGCCTGCTTCAACACGATTGTGTATGACCCGTCCTGACTCGCACATTTGCCACCCCTACTTTATACCTGTCCAAACATAAGAGATCATTTTTGTCATTTCATAAACATAGTTATTTTCTGCTACCTTTAGAGAAAAACAAAAGAAAAAAAGTAGAAGGAAACTGCTTTTATCATCTTCCTCTTCCCAACAAATTGTAACTCACTGGCTACAAAAGAAGAGAAGAGAAGGGCAAAAATATTGTGAAAGAGCATATGGAGAAGAAGAAAAGATGTTGTTTCAAGTGGAAGGACAAGGGACACGTCCCACCTTCTTCGAAATGGCTGCTGCTCAGCAGTTACCTTCTAGTCTCAGAGCCTTAACTTATCCCTCGGTGTACGTTCTTCCTTTACCCATTTAGGGTTTTTAATTTCTAATCCATCTATTTCAGCTGTATTTATAACTCATAAGAGATAAATTGTGTAATGTATATTTATTTAGTATATATAGCGGAATTAGATCATTTTGGAATTTAGGCATAGTTTTTATTAAAATCGTTCATCTGTACTTTGTAGATGTATGTTTTTTCTTAAAAGACAAATTATTAGTATTGGAACGAAATACGTCAAAATGGAGTGTAATGAATATTGAGGACTTATTTTGCCGTAGTTTTTTTTATTATTGTTCAGTTGTAGTTATTAAATGTATCTTAAAAGACAAATTATATGTATTGTAATGAGACGGTCCAAATGGAATGTAATGAATATTGAGGATTTATACAGCAAAATCCAATTAGTTAGGAATTGGGGCTTAGTGTTTCTTATTGTTGTGCAACTGTGCTTATCAGACGTGTCTTAAAAGACAAATTATAAGTATTGGAATAAAAAGGTTCAAATTGAACCGGATGCTATTCAGCAACAAAGGGACCTAAATCAAGAGGAAAGAGCTAGGAAAGCTAGACTCTTCGTGGAAAACGAAGAAATAGCATGGAGGCAAAGATCTAGAGTATTATGGCTCAAACAGAGAGATAAAAACTCTAATTTTTCCAAAATAATTGCTACCGCGCATAAGAGGAGCAATACTCTTGACAACCTGATAGTGGAAGGGGAGATTATTAAAGAGCCTGAAGCTATTAAAAAAAGAGAGAACATACTTTTATCTTAAGTTGTATTCTGAATTTGAGGGTTGGAGACCTACCTGCAACATGAACAATTGGCCTACAATCTCAGAAAAATAACAACAAGCTTTGCAAAATTAATTTGAAGAAGAAGAGGTCTTACACTGTTTGAAATTGTGCTAAATAGACAAAGCCCCTGGACTAGATGAGTACACTATGAGATTCTTCATCAAATGCTGGGAGGTGGTGAAGATAGACATCATAGAGACTATTCAGATCTTTCATTCTCAAGAGATGTTTGAGAAAAGCTTTAATGCAACTTATGTGACTCAGATTCCTAAAAAGAATGGAGCGAAGGAGTTAAGAGATTTCAGGCCTATTAGCTTAATAGAAAGAATGTACAAGTTAATTCCTAAAACTAGTTGACTCACACCAGACGGATTTCATTAAAGGGAAACAAATCACAGATGTTGTATTGATTACTAATGAATGCATTCACTCTAAGATTAAGGAGAAGGAGCCAAGAATAATGTGCCAGTTGGATATCGAGAAAGCGTATGATCACGTTAATTGGAATTTCCTCCTGATAATTCTCCACAAGATAGGGTTTGGAAGGAAGTGGATTAGATGGATGAATGTCACGATCTAATTTTCATTATAGGCCGTGATGGCGCCCAACGTCTCTGTTAGGCAAGCCAACAGTGATCTACCCATTTGATTGTTCGTTTTAATATTTTTAAAGCAATTGATTTTATATAATGAGATAGCTATTAATAGGAAAGTATAGTGAAACCTCCTCAATAAACAAAATATTTAAGTAGTGAATTTAATACCTAAAACTATCAAATGTCTACTAGAATACTTCCGAAATCCGGTGTCACAAGTTCATGAACAAACTAGTAGAATATACAAAACCTTATATCTATTGTTTGGAATAAGATAAACAGAAAAATAAATACAACAAGGAGAGACTATGGGTGCTGCAGAAAGGGCATAGAAAGCAGCTCACCATTAAGTCTCTGGATAATGGAGGTACGCCCCTGAAGGACCGCCAGATGCACCTGCCTCAGATCCTACACGATTAGTGCAGAAGTGCAGCGTGAGTACATAAACAACATGTACCCAGTAAGTATCTAGTCTAACCTCGAAAAAATAGTGACGAGAGGTCGACTTCGACACTCACTAATGGGAAAATACATAATGTACAAAATTATTTAATAGGCATAAAAAATCAACATCAGTAATGGAATAAGAAATGACCATTTATCAAATAACAATTAAAAGTCCACAATCATCACTTAATATTCTTAACATATATGCTACAATATAAATTCTCAAGTCATGACAAATATATCAAGTGAAATAGGACTCTGAGTGACAACAAGCACGAGTTAATGCCGAGGTCGTACGACCTGATCCATAATATTTGTATACATACACTACCGATGTCGTACGGTCCGATCCATGGATGCATCCCATATATATATAAATATTTTCGAGGCGTTCGGCCTGATCCACAGGAATAGGAAAATATTTCGGATTTCAAATTTCACATTTACAACTCCGAGGTAAACCCATGAAAGGATATAATTTCTATTAATAATTAAACTTTTTTGCCAACTCTCTAAGTAATGAAGCTCAATCATGGTCTTTAACCAAGTTTTACTTACTAATACAAGTAATTAATCCAACAATTTGAGTCCAAATAGTGCAAGTAATGGCATAATAAAGGCCAATGTCTACCTGGACATAACATGAATTCTAGCTACGTACGGACTCTCGTTACCTCATGCCTACGTAGCCCCACAATTAGTAGAAAATAGCAATTTAAACACATATGGGGTAAATTCCCTCTTACAAGGTTAGGCAAGAGACTTACGTTGTTCCCAAGTTCACTTTCCGGGCCACAAATCACTCTAAATCCTAAAGTCGGTGCCGAATAATCTGGAACTAGTCAAATATTATATAAATTAATCAATATATTCTCAAAAGTTCATAATTTAGCTATTAGAGTAATTACCCAACCCAAATTAGAAGATCCCTAAAAGTCACCCCCGGGCCCACGTACCCGGGTTCCGGATATTTTTTAAGATAAATATTACCCACAACCTCACGAATCCAAATATATAATTTCTACTCGATTTCATAATCATTTTCGTGGTCAATCCCATTTTTATCAAAATCTAGGTTTTCCAACAATCTCCTAAAATTTCCACAATTTTTATGTTAAAATCTACCCATAATGTATTGTGTAGAAATTACTTACCTCAAGAGCTCTAAAATTGACCAAAAAGTGAGAGAAATGAACCAAAAAGCCTAAGTCCTGACTTTTAAAATCGTTCTACCCAAGTCTGCCTCCTTCGCGATCGTGGACAAGCCCTCGCAATCGTGAAGGCAAAACTAAAGGACCCAGGAAAATTCCACTTTACAATCGCGAGAGGACACTCGCGAACGTGACACACTGAGTTTCCTCCTCATCACGAACGCGTGCCCTTAATTGAGAACGTGTAAGGCAACTGGTTGCACAGGCCCAGATCCTTGACTCTGCGCGAACGCTATAAGTCATCCGCAAACGCGAAGGCCACTGGTCCCAATCTTTTGCGAACGTGGACAAGACTTCGCAAATGCGGCCAAGACTTTGCGAATGAAAAGAACAAAACCACCCAGTCCCCAATTCCTTCTTCTTGAATGCGACCCCACCCACGCGATCGTGTAGAAGGAAATCCGAACTAGCAGTGACAACATTTTGGAATTAGCTCCACGTAGTCCGAAACTCACCCAAGCCACCCAGGACCCCATCCAAATGCACCAATAAGTCCATAAACATAATACAGACCTTTTCAAACTCTCGAAACATGTAAAACAACATCAAAAATAAGAATCTCACCCCGAAACCAAATTGAATCAAGTTATGAACTTCAAGCTTTTCAAATTACTCCGAACGAGTCGAATCATACTTAGACTACTCGGAATAAAACAAAATTTTGTGTGCAAGTCATAACTTATCACAAAACTATTCCCAGGCTCGGAAACTTGAATGGACCTAGATAACACCAAAGTCTACTCCAAACCAAACTTCAAGAACTTGAAAAACCTTCAATGCGCCAACTTTCAATATTAAGCGCTAAAACGCTTCCGGTTCATCAGAATCCCGTTTCGAATACACTCTCAAGTCCAAAATATCATACGAATCTATTGAACCGTCAAATCCCTGTTTCAAGGTCGTTTACTCAAAATGTCGACTCAAGTCAAACTTGACCATTATAAACCACTATTAAGGAACTAAATATTCTGATTTCAACCCGAACCTTCCAAATCCAAATCAACCATCCCCGCAAGTCATAAAATATTAAGAGGAGTATTAATTAGGGGAACGAGAATTTAAAAAATAAAACAATTGGTAGATTCGTTACAATGAAATTCTATATCAGTACTATTAGGTTCTCTATTTTGATTAATTTGATCTCCAGTAGGGGTTTTCCCTCTCAAAGGTGCTCTAGACAAAGTTCTCTATTTTGTTAAAGGCTGCTCACAGTAATGGGTGGATTAATGGATTCAATGTTGCAAATAATCAAGATGAGAGGTTAGAAATAACTTATTTAAAATATGCAGAGGATATCCTTTTTTTTTGTGGAACAAAAGAGAGTCAAGAAAGTACCCAAGGATTATCCTCATCCTCTTTGGAGCTATCTCTGGTCTTCACATTAACTGAATAAAGAGTTAGATTTCCCAGTTAATTAGGTGCCTAATATTCAAAGGCTGACAAACATCCTCGGAGGAGAAATTGGCACAATTCCAACAATATATCTGGGAATGCCTTTGGAAGAAAAAAGTAAATCCAAAGAATTTTGGAATGGAGTTTTGGAAAAATGTGAGAAAAATCTAGCTAGATGGAAAACATAAGATATCTCTTTGTGAGGTAGACTAGTACTTATTAACTCTGTGCTAGATGCTCTCCATACCTACATGATGTCTTTATTTCCTCTACCTGCAAGTGTAGAAAATAGATTGGAGGCACTGAGAAGGAACTTTTATTGCATGGAAATAAAGAAAAAAAAAAGGATTTCACCTAGTTAACTGGAAGAAGCTGACCATTAGTAAACGAAAAGGTGGATTGGGAATCAGAAACCTTAGGAAGAAGAACAAATGTATATTGATGAAGTTGTTATGGAGGTTTTCTAAGGAATAATAAACACTCTAGGCCAAGGTGATAAATTCAAAATATGGAAAAGAAAGGTTTTGGATGACCAAAGAGGTGAAGAACCCTTATGAAATTAGTCTATGGAGATCAATCAGGAAGTTATGTGTCAATTTTCATTACCTAAGTCTTAATGCAAGGGATGGAAGTTATTTTGGGAGGACAATTGGCTAGGAATGGAAGTTTGAAGAATTTGTTCCCTGATATTTTTACTCTGAATCAGCAACAAGGGGTAACAGTTAATGAGTTATGGGGTACTGAAGGATGGAACTTGACATTCAGATGAACTAACTACAATAATAGAATTTTACAATACTTTGGAACAATACAGAGGATTACAAAATGGGAAATACACTCTAGTATGGTAGAAACATAGCATCGGGAGGTTTAAAATAGTATCAGCTTATAAAAATCTAAATCGGGTAGGATCTCAACTCGGCCTATGGCCTTGGAAGTATATCTGAAAAGTCAAAATACCATATAAAGTGGCATGCTTTACTTGGTTGGTGGCTAAAGAATCATTAATCACTCAAGAAAACCTCATGATAAGAGGGTTATCAATCTGTTCTAGATGTTATTTGTGTGGCCAATATGCAGAGACAATTAGCCATCTGTTTTTACATTGTAGAGTGACAAAACAACTTTGGAAGTTGTTCTGATGGACAATGCCAGAAAGAATCTATAAACTTTTGTCTAGCTGAAACACTGGGTGGGGGGAGGGGGGCTCTATATCTAACAAAGACAGATGAAAAATTGTCCCAGTAGCCATTTGGTGGACAATTTGGAAGGAGAGTAATGCAAGGTGTTTTGAAGACATAAGTAGCACTATATAGAAGATCAAAATGAATTGCATTCTTCTTTTTAGTTTTTAGTGTAAAGCAGAATATATAGATGAACAAGATTCATTGTAGAAGTCTTACGCTCCTTAATAGAAGAACAAGGAAGTTTAATTTTATTTTTTCCCTAGCTCTTCTTGATGTAATCTTGGTTCCAGTACAAAAATTGTGATGGTGATTTATTTATATAATGGATATGCTACCATCTAAAAAGAAGTGGTAATATTCGGTAACAAAATCCACATTGATTGTCTCTCATTTCCAGGTCGGGATCTCCATATTCTGGAGTAATCGTCTTGGCTTTTGGTGTTCGACCTTAACTTGTTGTAAATTTGGACACTGATCAACATATTCAGCAATGTTCCTCTTCATGTCGTCCTGCCAGTATAGCTGTCGAAGATCATGATACATCATGGTTGACCCCCGATGAATATAATATCAGGACTGATGAACCTCTGCCATGACCTGTCCTCGGAGTCCCCTGACATCGGGAACACATAACCGACCCTTATATCTAAGGACTCCATCCTCAGATAGCTCGAACACTTGCTTCTTCTGAAAGGGAATACTTTCTCTTATTTTTACCAAGACTAGATCATCAAATTATCGTGCCTTTACTTCTACCACTAATGATGATTCGGCGGTATTCCGAACTATGGTCTTCCGTCGTCGGTATCAAGCAAATGTACACTTAATTTAGTCAACTGGTATAAGTTTTTAACTATTTCCAATTTATCATGTTCTACATGCTTTAGACTGCCCATAGACTTCCAGCTTAACGCTTAGTGTTTCAACACTTCAAGCCACCTCTGGTGTCTCATATTTAATACTCTTTGCTTGAATATATATTGTAAGCTCTTGTGATCTATAAATATGTCAACATGAACTCTATACAAATAATGATGCCATATTTTAGAGAAAAAATAACAGTCGCTGACTCAAGCTCATGAGTCGGGTAATTCTGTTCATGCTTCCTTAGTTGTCTTGAGGCAGATGGCAACAACTCTACTGCGTTGCACCAAAACACTGTCCAACCCTACTCTAGAAGCATCACAGTACACAACATAACACTCTGATCCTTTAGGAAGAACTAAAACTGGTGTTGAGGTTAATCTATTCTTTAACTCTTGGAAGATCCTTTCACAAGTATCGGTCCACTGGTATTTAACTGCCTTATGTGTTAACTTCGTTAATGGAGCAGCAATGGAGGAGTTATTCTCCACAAATCTCCGATAGTAACCATCCTTCCCAATAAGCTACGTACCTCCTTAGAAGTTATGGGACATGCCCAACTTTTAACTGCTTCAGTCTTTTCTCTATTAACTTTGATGCCCTCATCTGATACTATATGCCCAAGAAAAGCCATCGAGTTCATCCAGGACTCGCATTTGGAGAACTTAGCGTACAACTTACGATCTCGGAGCGTGCGTAACACCGTTCGCAAATGCTCTACGTGCTCAACTTCGGATCAAGAATACACCAAAATATCATCGGCAGAAACAATTACAAAGATATCCCAAAAATGGCTTGAACACCCAATTTATCAAATCCATAAAAGCCGTGGGTGAATTGGTTAGGCGAAACGACATAACGAGAAATTCATAATGGCCGTATATGGTCCGAAAGGCTGTCTGCGGAATATCTTCTTTCTTGACTCTTAACTGATGATACCTAACTCTGAGATTGTTCTTTGAGAAATACTTCGATACTGATCAAACAGGTCATCAATCCCTAGAAGAGGATACTTGTTCTTAATGGTTACTTTGTTCAGCTATCGGTAATCAATACACATCCTCAACGAACCATCTTTCTTATGAACAAATAATATTAGGGCACCCCATAGAGAAGTGCTAGGCCGGATGAAGCCTTTATATAGAAAATCTTCCAGTTGAGCTTTCAATTCCTTCAACTCAGTATAGGGCATCATATATATAGAGGAATAGATATCGGTTGCATAACGGGGCACATCGATAGCAAACTCGATCTCCCTACTGAAGGGCCGAAGGCTTTGCCTCTGTGTCCTACACTCGCACTAAATGATAGATACATCTTTTCGAAATTATTTTTTGAGCCTTAATGTAAGAAATAAACCTTCCCCTTGGGTGCTGCAACATCACACTTCCATTCAATGATAGGCTCACCTAGAAAATTAAAGCGAACGAATTTCGCCCAACAGTCTATAGTAGCGTAGCAAGAAGCCAAACAATTTATTCCTATATTAACATCGAATTCCACCATCTCCAATAAATTCAAATCAGCTATGGTATGTTGACGATAAATCATTACATTGCAAACTCGATATATCAGGCTAACTACAACGGACTCGCCTATTGTCATATACATATCAAATGATTGAAGTAACAATTCTGGTTATTTACCATATTTACAAGCAACAGGTGGAGTAATGTGTGACAAGGTAGAACCTGGATCTATTAAAGCATATACAATTAGTGCAAAATATGGTCAATATACCTGTAACCACATATGGTGATGACTCTAGATTCTGTCGTCCTGACAATGCATAGATGTGATTATGTTGTCTACCCGAGCTAGATGTTGGACCTCCACCTCTTCTAACCGATGGTTTCATGCCTTGTTCATGAGGGCATATCTATGAAGAAGAAGTTGTTACAGATCTTGTTGGTTGCATTATATTACCCTCACCTCTCACCAGGAAAAAACGCATAATGTAGTTGGGTTGTCCGCACGAATAACATACATCTGAACCTTGGCGACATGGCCCAAAATGGTTCTTACCACATCAACCACAATATGGCATCAGGGGTCTCATATTATTAGAATCTCCACTATACCGTGAGTTTTGTCCCCGAGAATTTTGACCTTGACCAAAATAAGTGGTCTGATCACGATGTTGATCCTGGAACTGTAGTGTTGCACTGGTCACCTGATAAGAAGGGTGTCGAGGAAATGATCTCTAAACCCACCTCGAGACTCTCATGTAACACCTGTGGACCGAGCTTTCTTATGATGGCCCCGATCATGCTCCTCAGCGGCTCGCTGCTACCTCTTAAGATCCTCCAAGTGTTGTGCATAAGCTTGACTACAAGCATTATCCATATTCAGACTCAGAGAAGCAGTGGTACATTCATTAATCAAGTGTGGTCCTAAACGATCACTCATCATTTCCACAACCGAAGGGGCATACCTAGCCAAAGAGTTAAATTGTATACTGAACTCCCGGACACTCATATTAGCTTGCTCCAACCGTAAGAATCTATCTTGTCTGGCTCGCTGAGGCTCACAGGCAAATATTGCTGCAAAAAAATTCCCTCCATCTTGTTGGTTGGGAAAAAGGTCCCTTAGACTATTTCCAAATCATAGCAACATCCCTCAGTCTATAAGCAAGCTCTACGGACTCAGTATCAGTGGCATGCATAACTCGTAAAGTCCACTACATCTGATCTAAAAATTCTGAGGATCTTTATTTGGATTTGTTCCTATGAATATCATAGGTTCTAGATCGATAAAATCTCGAACCCCAAAATGAAGGCTCACCAAGTCAGCTGGGAAGAGGGTATACCGATATCACTGATCAAAGCCGCCTGTTGTGGAACCACCTGCATTCATTAAAGATGCAGCACCCCCGGAAGGGACGTTAGTACATATAGAATAGTACTAGTATGAATGAATAAACACCCTCTAAGTAGAACGAGTAATTAAACAAGGAAGAACAATCATAGAATCAATAGAAGCCTCAAACAATACCAAGACACCAAGTTGGGAGAAAGATAAGATTTCAAGTAAATTACATATTTTTAGGTGCACCGATATACCACCGTGAATTTAGCACGGAGTCCGATCACGGCCTGATCAGCTAGGCCTTCAACCACAGTCACAATCACTATCAAAATCTCAATCATTATCTCAATCACAATCTCAAACACAATCACCACCATGTGTGCGGTATGGCGTACGATGTCGACCCGAGCAGCTAGGTCGTCTCACCAAAATGTCGTGTGGATTGACACCCTTTTCTAGCATTTAAGGGAATAATCTCATCACGTCAATCATATCCCAAACAAGGGGAATAATCACAATACACACCTGCACTGGTGCGTGTAGTTTCGCGGTTAGGTCATTTCAAGATACCCCTCCTCGGTGACTAATGATACTCCTAAGTGTTTATTATATAAAGGACTTTCATCTCATTTTATAGTCTTTTACTCATGTTTTCATTTCATTGACACTAGTGGCCACAATTGTAATATCTTTCATCGCACAGTGGCCGTATTTCATATGTCATGATCATCCCTTTCACTTTCAAATATCATCATGGATCTCTAATTACGATCTTTAGTATACATATGAGCAAATAAGAGTCTTAGGCACCTTGGGTTTTGTTCCACAATTTGGCATAACAACTAGCATTTTAGACATAATTGAATTCATAATATTTTGACACATGGTCATATTTGAATACAATCTCGAAGGATAACACATTATGATAAGCGCATTCGGTATACATTTTGAACATATAACATTCGTCATAGAGTTTCAGAATAGTCAAGTTTATAAGAAACAACTCGAAACATGAGACATAAGATCTTGAGCCAATCACAACTACAAGCCAACATACCTCGCTTTGAGATTTCTTAAATTACTACAATGTTTCAGAAATCTTAGCAACTTCAATCTATTCTGAAATATAACAAAATTGAACACAAACTAGGAAGCTATTCGTAGTTTCAGCTCATTTGAGCATTTTAACAAACACTAGCTGGACATTATGATCTCAAGGTCCTCCTATGGTGGATTCCTTCATCCCACAACCCAAAGTCTACCCATTCTTGCTCACACCCAAGAATCACACTCCCCATTACCCATCTTCTACCCGAAACTCAAAACTGAAGACTATAGTATGGAACCTTACCTCATGGAAGAAGATCTAGTGAGTTTTTCTTGTGAATTCTCCAAGTCTTGAGCAAAGATTGATGAACAATTAGCTTAGGAATCTCCCTCTTACTCTATACCACTTTCCTCTTTCTAAAATATCAATTAGAACCAGCCAAAATAAACCCCAAGTTGTTTTTATAAAAATGGGATCGGGTGAAAATTTCCAAAACATAAACTCTACGAAGCCGGGTCTGTGGTCGCAGACTGGACCGCAAAACGGGTATGCCTCCCTCAAAGGGGACCAAGAAAAGGTTCCCAAAAGCTAAGCAGGGCTGGACAGGTCTGTGACAAATCTGCGGTCCGTAAATCAGTTTTGCGGTCGCATAATTGATCGTAGAATCTCCTTCCGAAGTTTTCTCATGCTGGATCTGCGATGGAATGTGCGGCTCGCGAAATGGTTATGCGGTCGCATAATGGGCCGCATAATGATCCTCAAAATTAGCTCGAGTTCTGCTTCACTCTGCAGCCGATCTGCGGCCCACAAAGTGGTTATGCAAGCATAGTGAACCGCAGAAATGTCGTGGTCTGCAAAATTATTTTTTCAACTCCCCGACGTACTGTACAACTCACAAAGTCCGTACCACGACGAGCTTGCAAGGTGAAATTTCTACAACCCTCAATCATATTACTCTACCTCGGCACACAAACCCTAGGTTTTAGGTGAAGTTTATGGGGCCTTATATCTGATACTAGGCCTGATAAGCTTGTCCGAGTAAACAACTGCACCGCACTTCTCATATCTAAATCCTGATCAGGAGCAACCGGGGAAGGAATCGGGGGTACATTAGTTTCTCTATGTTGTCCCGGGGGGTAGTGGTGATGTTCCCGAAACCTGAATATCAACCTCATTGCTATGGGCATTACCTGACTGGCACTTTCCCCTGCTTCTTCATCTAATCTCCGAATAACTACATGACGTCTCGTAGTAGGTAGTTCTATGTACATAAACAAGATGAAGATTAAAAGTGAACACTTACGACTCAACTCTATCGCATGATTCTAGATCAGAAAGAAAGGTATCCACCCTAAATATCTCGTAGCCTCCTATTTATGAGTATGGTGCACGATGTACCCATAAATAAGAACCTACTCTGATACCAAGTTTGTCACACCCCAATCTCGGGAGGTGCGACCGACACACAATGCCCGTGCGAACCAACGTTTATACTTAAATCTTTCAGTTTGAGTATAGGCCGACCAGGCCTTCTAGTACGATACCAAAATTAATATATGTTCACAATTGACGGTAGAAGAAACCTTAACATTGAATATATATACATGTATGTACATCCGTTGCTAGCAGAGTTATAACAATGTTTACATACACTCGAACACTAGTTTGCAAGCCTCTAAAAGTACCATGAAACATAACTTGGTCGGGACAGGGCCCTACCGTATCCGACTTCAGCAGCTATTGACTTCTATACAGCTACTCCAGAAAAGTGGAGTGCGACAACCAACCGTTGGAGTGCGACAACCAACCGTTGGAGTGTACACCCTACTGAGGAGAGGCGTCACCGGGTCTATCTTACTTGTGGGCATGGACACAACGCCCAAAAGAAAGAGGCTTCAGTGGGTGTCAGTACAAAAGATGTACTGAGTATGTAAAGCTGATAATGTTTGTAAACCAAAGACATAACATAAAAGGTCTTAAATACACATATTCAACTTGAACAACGAAGACAAGCCATCAGAGGCGTGCACTGTAGTAACAATAAATCATGAATGCATGTAAGTTTTGTAAAATGTTAAGCCATTGGGGATATGCATTAAATATAATATAATATTATTCAACCACTTTTTGGGACCCGGTCTCGAAGAGGACTCGATAATGTCTCATGCTTTTATCACATCATACCCGGCCTCATGAGGTCTCGGTTGTGCCCGGCCTAAGAAGGATGGGTAAAGTTCTTCATCACATCGTGCCCGATCTCAAGAGGTATCAATTGTGTCGGACCTTAAGAGGACTAATGTTTCGTATCACATCATTGCGTGCCTGTCTCATAGAGGGCTCGGTTGCATACACATCATTCGGTACCCGGCTTCATAGAGGTCTCGGTTAAGTAAAATAAATTCATGTGTATATAAATGCAATGTAAGGATAATTACAAGAGATATCAACGTTAGACTCAGAGTGAACTACATTTCATGACCTCACGATACCATGCCGGAGCTTTTCAAATTTGAAGGAAAGTGACATCGGTAAAGAATGATTAACAAGAACATCATAGTCAAGAGGGGCTTAGAACAATTCAGTCTTACCACATATGGATTATTCAGATGAAGCACTTATATAAAGACATTCCAAGAAAGAAAATTGCCTTACATACCTTTTTAAAGAACTAGCTATGCTTCTTGAATTTTTATGCTTTTATGGTGATTATTTCTGTCTCCAGGGAATCTCCAAATCAGTATAACAAGAAGACAGAGGATACAATGATCATCATTAGATCCTTAACGCTACATCCTACTAGGTTCGCCTTTGATATAACCTTGAATCGTTTAGGAGTTCTTAAATGGGTTTAGGAGCGTTTTGGGTGAGCTAAAAGCTGGCGATATCTTCTAGAACGAAAGAGAAGAAAGTTGTATTACCTTTTTATATTAAGTCTAGAATCTCCACTGCCCCACGCGTCAAGTGGGTTGCCCTGCACTAGCCACTATGCCCGGTGGGACATCTGGCACTATCTGGTGAAATGTGATCACCTTCCCCCCCCACCCCCCAAACCCAACGTGTCACCGGCCGATTGGCTGCTCTAGAAGTCTCACTTAGCAATCTTAACGGCAAACATAAGTGTCATATCCTTACTTTGAAACACTTCGCATTCACTAATACTGCTTCTTTTTACTTGGAGTTAAATATAAGGTTATAAGTTTTTGTACTTGTCATAAAATGGAACATCGGAAGAAGATGGGGGTCCTATTCTTTTCTATTACCTGAAAGCTAAATACTGTGTATGGCTTGCTACCTAAAATGATCAACTATTTGATCTTTGATATAAGATTCGCTCTATTGCCTTGCAGTTAAAAAATCGTGCAGATGACCATGATGGTGTTCTTGAAGAATTTTGCAGCCTCTTTTCATCAATTTACATTTGGATGTTCACGGGTGCATCAACTCTCTGTGCTTCCGATTCAACACCTTTGACTCGTGTAAAGTTTCTTGATGGTTTTCGGGAGACACGTGTCATGGAAGTCTTCATACAAGTTAACAAATTGGTTATCATAATTATAGGATGGTTTGGAGACTTATAGAACAATATAGCTATATATTGCTACTAGTGCGATGTTTATACAGTTTTTATAATTCATTACAAAATTTATGTGTAATTTTAAATATGTAAATAGGATGTAATTGGCGATTTTTTGGTATGTCTGGATTAGAAAATGTTTAATATTTATAATATTTCATGGTCCATTAAGTAGCTTTAGCAATCAGAATGTTTTGTCTGAAAGCGCTATAGGGACCAGATTTGTAGTCTTAAAAGACTTTTTAGGACCAGCAAATCTGATTGCAAAATATCTATAGGTGATCTGTATTTAGGACCAAAAATGTGGTACCTAAAAATGTTTGGCGACCGGTATTTCTGTCGTCGCTAAAACACATTAAGGACCAGTAACTAAGACTCTTCCTTATTGGCCTTTAGCGGCGGAGCCTATAACGATGGATGGCAAGAGGTTTTGTCGGTTGCTATTGAAATAAGGAGGTTCAAAATCTCCCCCTTCTACCCTCCCCCCGCAACTCCTAAGCTTTACTAGTTGTGATCCGGTTAAACTACAAATAAAACTCAATTAAATTGAATTTACTACATAAGTCGGATTTTTGAATCTCACAATGTGCTCTGAAAGTGTGGAAATGATAGAATATAAATTTTAATGTAGAGATGAAGGCAAACTTCACATTCACTTGTTACAATTTCTTTACTAATATGATAAAACATAATCCATCAATAATTGGCAGTAGAACTTGATAACAACGCCAGCAAAGATACAAGAGAAAAACAAAAGGTAAGTAGTACTATCATTTAAATCTGTGCACAAGTAAAAGTAATGCGAGTATGTTGAAGTCCTTGCGGCTAATTCACAATAACCCATGCCTGGAACCTTTACACATTGGAAGTGTTGTCATGCTTGAAATGAGTTGAAGGCAAAGGAGCAGTAGCAGCAGGAAAAGTACCTGGAGGTGGAGTGGGTACCCCAAAAACTTGGGGATTGGTTCTGAGATCTTGTCTACCTTTAGCTCTTCCAAGAAAATAACACCCAAATCCAACAAATATTGTCAATATTATAAATGGAAGTGATATAACCACTACCATACCCATCTCTTGCTTCCTTCTTTTTGGTTGGTTCGTTGCTTCTATGGAGTTTATGGTTGGTGACGGAACGCAGAGGATATGGAGGAAGGAAGTCTATATTTTGCCTGTGCAGTGTGTTGAAATTGATGTTTTAAAGAGTGGAATGAATTGAATTCTAACGGTAGGCTGCTTAACGTTCAACCTTTCAACGGATACTTTTTGTTTATTGGCCACTTTAGTTTTCCAGAGAGAGAGAGATGGAATATACTGACAGCTTACAGGACTCCACTAGTTAAGAGATGGAAATTTGTTTACTTTCTTTGGACAACTAGCAGGGCCGGATCCAAAAGTTTTTGTCCAAACTGTGTAAATGTGTTCGAAAAATTCACTAAATATTTAGTTACTATTGAAAATTTACTCGAGGTCGTTACATGAACCCATAAACAATAAATCATGAATGCCTGTGTCCACTAGTTAAGAGGGTGGAGGGGAAAAATCTACGTACACAAAGAATAACGTCTATTCTAAATGCTTGGTTTTGATTGTAAAGGTTATGCTATGGAGTATTTTATGTTCTGTTCGTACAATCCCTTTTGGTGCGCCTTACATTTGCGTTTTTTGTTTTACCTATACTCAATAAATTGGGAAATGTTGTGATAGATAGGCTAGCTGAAAGTTGTTGCAATTATTTTCAGGTAAATAGACAAACCATTTCATGGTTTTGTTAAAGCGAATCTTCACTACTGGATGTGTATTATCTGCTGGAACTTTTTTAATAAAGCAAAACCATATGTTGAACTGGACACTAGAAACCTCTACAGAAAACAATTTGATTCCTTCTTGAAAGCTACCACAAAATTTTAAATAACACGAAACAGAAATGGATCCATGTGAACCATTATTTGGACCATCATCTGAATTTCGAACTGCACTTGCCATTATTTGGAACATTATGTGAATTTAGCTGGTTATTTAAACTGAAAGTTCAGACTAACACAACTAAATGGATGACGAACAGCAGAGAAAATCTTATGAAACTGGTTTAAAATCAATCAGCTTACTCTTGCTCATCGACTTCGGGAGTCTCTTGTTCAGCTTTCTCTTGCTCGGCTTCCTGCACCTCCTTCTCCGTCTTCCTTCCTTTCTTGGATTTATAGTACGCGCTCATGAAGGTTCCGATGGCTTTATATTTTTTTCTGCACTGCTCGTAGAGGGTATTATCAAACATCCTCCAGAAGTTCTTCTCTGTCAGCTCAGTGACCGCGTATTGAGCCTGGAACCCATGGTTTTCGATCAACCAAAGCTCCAGTTGGCGGCATTTCTCTGCACCATCAAAGGGCTCACCTCTCAGGACTGCTCCAGGAACATAGTAGACGCCGATATCAGTATACATTTGAGCATATTCAGTGTCACCCTGCCTGCGGTGTGCCTCAAATCCTGGTTCAGGGTAGATCATAGGTTTGACAGGCAGCTTGTAAATTCTGTGTGGGCAGAGCCAGATGGGATATACCTAAACAGATTTAATTCACATACAATCAGAACTTGATGCAGAAATACCCTGAAAACAACTAAAGCAAATATAAAGGCCCATAAAAAAGTATTTCTTCTAATCTTGCACTCTTGGAACAAACATGAAATCGATGGAGGCCAAGCCAAATCTATAATGAACAGAAATCAAATTGTATAGTCTTACTTCCATCTCACGGTGGACCCACTCAAGACAATCTCCAACCTTGTAAAGAGGAACAAGCAGATCCTGAATAACATGATGGTCATGGTAATAGTTCCTGATAGCCTCACTTTGAGTGGCCTTGAGCAGAGCAATCTTGGGTGGCATGAGCCATCCTAGGAGAAACCTAAACCAGAACTGATCACCAAATGGAAGAATTAGTTTCCCTTCCCAATACAAGGATCTTGTGTGCCTGTGGTAGTAGTCCCTAGTTGGAATGTACTCCACAAACTCCCCTCTTTTCAGTGCAGTTTGAGCATGTTGGTAAAACCATGGTTTGAACCACCAACCATAATTGTTGATTACATTACCCCTTTGCTTGGCTTCCTGTTTCGAAGCATATCTACCGGTCATCATAACACCTTCGGTGGGACTATAAATCATGCCTTCTACCATCTCTGGAACTTTAGAAGGATTGTCCTGGTCTCCATCTCTAGGTGCAAAAGAATCCGCATAAGCCTGTGCAAGCTCTTTAAGATTACCAGTTACAGGTTTGTAGGTAAGTCTCACGTACTCCTTAACTGGTATAAGCTTGATCTCGGCCGAAACAAGAAGCCCCAGTGTCCCCTGAGACCACGGGATAGCATAGAAAAGATCAGAATACTCATTGTCCTTTGTAGCTCTAACCACCTGTCCGTCTGCTAGAACTACCTCAAGTGACACAACAGTGTCAGAGAACAATCCAAAGATGTGAGAGCTTCCTTCAATCCCAAAGCCATTGATCAGACCACCAACTGTCAGATCATCAAGCTCAGCAAGAACTGCAAGAGAAAGATTCATTGGAACAGTAACTCTAGATATTTGGCCCATATTGACCAGAGGCTCAACTCTGGCAATCAATCTTTCCTTGTCAATTTCAAGTACATTTCTGAACTTAGAAAGATCAACTTCAAAATGACGAGCACGCTTATAGTCAACATTTCTCATTCCAACAACCACCCATGGAGGCCTGCCTGTGCAGACAAGACCATCCTTTGATGCATCCCTCTCTCCGAGGCGCTTCACGACCTCTTTAACATTTTCGTCGTGTTCCTTCTGACGCTGCTCGTAAGATTTCCTCTCAGATTTAACATCCCCTAGATATATGGAGAAGTAATACAGGAACGAGAAAGGAAGGACAAAGAAGATAACAAGGATCCATCTGAATTGGAGAAGAAAGTCCACCAACTGAATCTTCCTCTTGGGACGAAGGGGGGCCTTAGCATCCGACATCTTGGAAACAAGACGCCAGTACAGCTGTAACAATGATGAAACCAAGTTATGAACCACAAACAAGAACTGTGCTTCTCGCATATCCAGCTTACAACTTTATATTCCAGACCTAGTGAAATTTAGGTCATGGACAAATACACTAGGAACAAAATAAATAACAATCCTGTTTTCAATCACATATAGCAAATATTCTGTATTCAGAAGCGTTGAAGCAGATCAGCTGAGCACCACTTTGCAATGAAATTTGCAGTACTAGATTTGAAGTAAATGTGAGTGTCATTACTGTAGAGTCCCATTGCCATTTAAGTTGAGGGAAAAAAAAAGCACTTCACTGCACAGACATGGACTGTGTATAACTAAAAGGATTGGGAAATAGAATGACCTCCCTTCTTTATTCCAAGAGTAACAGAACATAGGAAAAAGAATTTTAGAAACTCAAGGCACCTCACCCTTAGGCAAACAGCACATATATGATATAAATAATGCCAAGAGGGAAGTTCAGTTTTATTTCAAAACCAAGTCGAAAGTGATGCATAACAGCATTGAGCGTCCTCACTCTTGCTACTAATTATCATTGTAAAATCAACTAATGTCAAGGTAAAAGTAAAACTGACTAAAGATCCCAATGAAGATTAGTGCTGAAGGAAAAAGATAATAAAAGTTCCCATTTCAATTATTCAGACAGCCTGAAGCTAGTTCAATCCAGCTATTTCTTTCCAAAGGATCAGATAACACGATCTCAAGACCAGGAAAAAAACAGAAACCACACATGGTCATGGCAAATTCTATGTACCACTAAGTAGTTAGAATTACAAATTTAGAGTTTCAATTAGATTTTTCACCATAGTAGGATTAGGGAGGAACTGCTGTCAATGAAAACAGAGTAATTAACTCGATCAGGCCCGCAAAATTAGATCTCGTGGAATTTGATAATTCAGTTAATTTAACGTGCAAAACAAACAAATTATGTTCTTCCCATGTAACTATTGCAGCATTACCTATAAGATTATGCTCTTTCACTACAACAAAAACAACACAACAACAACCCAGTGTATTCCCACAAGCGGGGTCTGGGGAGGGTAAGATGTCCGTAGCTTTGCCACGGCCCTGGACGGGCAAAGAAGCTTTTTCAGATAGACCCCAACTAAAGAAAAGTTGAAAGAAGCTTCAGGTTAATTTAACACACAACCTTAAAGCAGTAAATTCATTACCATATGTAGAAAAAGCATTGTCTCCAATATGATGCAAAAAAAGCATGTTTACGAATTCCCAGTTTTTACTCTTTAAAACAACAACAACAACAAAAAAAGGAATTACATGAGTTGAATCTGTCATGCATAGGTATAATTCAGTCATTTTTTTTTTCGTTACAAAAATTAGTTTTTGTGACTTTGATGCGAATAAATTGGAAGTAGGATAATTATCCGCGAAATTAACCCCACAACTATGGCATGCATTAAACGTAGCATCATTCAGCAAAATATATATGTTCCAGGTCTGCACAATGTACTCTAAAACATGGCATGGATGGTACAGAAGGCAAGGGCTTTTCATTCAACCCATAATTGACCCAAAATTTTGCAAAATCTCAACATTTCATATGAATTACAAGAATAAATAGCTTCAATTTTTTGCTTACAGTCAAAAAAGTAACGATCCCACCGAGAAATAATGTGATATATATAGAGAGAGAGAAGAAATACCTGATAAGTGAAGTGCACAGTGTAGTGAGGGTGATGATTGAGGCTGACAATGTGATTTATAGAGTGAGTTTACAAAAGTAGGGGCATTTAAGGAAAAACGATACCTACCTGACGGCATTAATGGAGTAGTAATTGAAGTATTAACCCAAATATCCTCTCACTTAATCTATTAAATTAAAAGTATAAATATGCAGAATTTATGTATAACATATATATTAGTATGTATAATCAACATAAAAATTATGTATACGGACTAAAAAAATATATATTCAATTTGACCGACTAGTTATGTAACAATCCCTTGATAATTTGGAGTACTACTGTTTAGTATAATTATTTATAGTATTATATTTTTAGATTCTTGGAGTATATATGTTTGACGTTTCGAGAATTATTTTGATCATTCAATTCCTTTAACACATTTTGGCTTTATTTTAAGTTACGGAAATTTTATAATTTTTCACATTACTTTTATATATTCATTGTATATTCGGCAAAAGCTATTAAATAGTTGTCCAATTAGTTACATGTTAGCTAAATTGATCAATGGGAATAGAAAAATTGAACTATTTAAAGGGAGGTACAATCGAGGGACCATCTCTGGAAAAGTAAAGGTGCTCAACAAAACTCTACAATTTTAAAACAAAATACAAGTAATACTTGTTAATATTTCATCACGTCTCGTGACCCCTATAAAAGGTTAGACTTATTCTCCCGTCTGTTTGATTCCTCTTTATTAGAACTATTGCTGTTTTTGATTACTCGACCTATAATTTTGGAGTTGTAGGTAGAGATGCTAACCATCCGAGCAACCCGGCCTCTTATCAATTAGACATGACCTTATTAGATGATACCATTTCTTCACTAAGAACATTGAAGGGCTCTCACTAATTCCATAATATGATATATTTAAAGTGAAATATATAAATCGTCCCTTTAAGTTGTCCTTAATGATCAGGAGTTGTCCGACTAATTTCGTAGCCTAAAGTCAAACTTTATGAGGGGCCTTAACTTTTTTATTAATAAAAAATATTTTATTTTTATTTAAAGTCTATTTTTCTAACTTTTTTTAGATGCAAAGTTATTATTAATTTCTTATAATCAATTTCTCCTAATAAGTCTTTCTCAATTGACAATATAGCTAATTCATTTAATATCTTTACGATATTGTTGATCTTAGGTAAGGTTTTATCAATTTTAATTTTGAAACACTTTTTTTGTTGAAGCAACGGTAATATGAATTGTTAACATTATTCTATAAGTAATATAGACATTTGGAAAATAATCAAACCTTTTTATTTGATTGAGTATATCAATAAAAAATATTATCTTCTAATTGTACTATCAATATTGAATTGATTATTATGATTGAAGGAGCATTCAAGATGAATGCAATACTTTTTCAAATCTCATCAACTAGTGATCTCAGTTTTTATCGTTAAAAAGAAAATCAAAAATATTTTCATATGCCTCTAATTGTCCAAATTTATTTTAAAGTGAAAAAATAATCTTGTCTACTACTCTCTCTGATCCATAACAAGTGACTTTTTTTGCTTTTATTTTGGTCCAAAATAAAAGCAAAAAAAGTTAAGAGTATTTTTATATAATCGAGAAAGAATTAACTTTATTTTTCAAAAACTTGCTCTTATTTACATATCTCAACGTGTCAAGTTAACAACATATAAATTTTAATTAAGGATAATTCAGTCAACATACATTTTGTTCTAGAAGTCAATATTTTCTTAAGGGGCACAACAAAGGTTAAAATGTCATTTATTATGGACCAGAGGGAGTATGTATAAAAAGTAATCAACTCTAAAGGACTCTTCGAAAGATTTTGAGATTTCACTATTAACATTCTCCTCAAATTGTTTGTTCCTATATACAGTTAGACCTCTCTATAACAACATCCCTATATAACAACACTTCTCTATAAAAGCCAAGCTTTTTCGGAACCATTTTTTATGTTATGTTATAATATACATTCTCTACAACAGCACTTCGCTATAACATCAAAAAATATACAGAACAAACAAGGCTCTTATACAGAGGTTTGGTTGTATACACGTTTTTTATGAAACTCGGGTTCAATATTAATTTTAAATGCAATTTCCTTGGCAGAAGTCAAAGCAGTTGCAAATCCAACAAATAAAGAAATCAATTTTTTTCACTTTACATAATTTTTTTTAAAAATTATATATAACCTATTAGGTGTAAAAAAAAAATAAGACCTCCACAACTGTGGGGCCTAAAGCAGTTAGCCGAGTGCAGCAAACCAGATGCGTGAGTTACACTTGCCAAAGACATGAACCAATTAAACAATGACACGTGTAATTTGTAATTAAAAAAATTGATATTTGTTATTAACAAAGAAATACATTAAAGAAAAGAAAAAACCTTTTTTTTTAATTTTAAGCACACCAGCCCCGCACCTTTCCCCGCGCCCAAACCTATTCTTCTTCTTCTTCTTCTTCCTTCTGCCCCATCTCCGTCTCACCTCCTATCTCTCTCTCATCCCTAATTTAACAGAGCCAATACCATTGTAGGACAGGAAATATTCCAATAATTAACAATTTATATATATATAATAGAGCAACAGGCACAAGGAAAAGAAAATGGGCTGGCAAATCCAACTTGATTTCTGTTCTGCCTCACTTCTTCTCTTTTCTCCTCTGTTTTTAGGAATAATCAGGAACTTAAAAACCCAAAGGCTAAAAAAGTGGCGCCAAATCCAATAGTCTTGAAGGTTATCATCCATGGATGAACCTTGATGGTCCATGGCTGAAATCGGCGGCTGGACCTTTAGAGGTTATCCATGGCTGAACTCGATGCGAGCTTCTGTTTTTCTTTTATAGTTTTTTTTGCGTCCAGGTTAAAATATAGGTGGTTAATTTATGGTGGAAGGTGGTAGTTTAAGCCTTTAAGGTGGTGGATATAATGATGTTGGGGTGAGGAAGCTTCACATGGAATTTGGGTGAAAAAACCCTGGTTTTATCCTTCAAAGGTGTGGGCAAAAATGATAATGTGGTATGCGACCAGGTATAAAATTTAACTTAATTCTAAAAATAAGAGAGAACAAGTCTGATAAAAAGCTTCACGAGCTCAACTGTAACTCAAATTAAATGCACCTAATTTGTCATGTTATTATGAGGTGTTTACTTAATATAATTAATAATCATTTAAAGTGATTAAATGATAAAAGAATCAGTTAAGGTGTTCAGTTGATTGTTAAGAATAACTTAAAAAAACGTTTTATATATTTCACTTATATTTAATTGAACTGAATTACGTGTTTGGTCACACAGGCCATGGATTTTTATAATAAGATCACGGGCAATTAAAGAGGGAAGGTGTTCACTTCAATGAATTATCCAAAATAGTGAAATATGTACTAGGAGTACAGCACTTGTTGATGAATGTGATCCAACAGTATTCAAACAATTCACAACCAAAGTAGTCCCCATTCACTTTTACCTGTCAAGTATTTTCATTTTACTTTGAACTTTTAATATATCAAGAGAAGACAATCTTTTCATGTTATTATTCATAGTATTAATTTACTCATTTCAAATTATTTCTCAAATCCACTAAAAATATGTATCAATTAATATGGTATCATTAGGGGTGGCAAACGGGGGCCCGGGTCGGATATAGCGGGTCAAAACAGGGTAATTTAAAAAAAACGGATAAATTATCCGACCTGACCCGTAATTGAGACGGAGAAAATACGGGTTTATCTGGCGGACAATATGGATATCCATATTATCCATGGCTTCTAAAGTATAATCATTTATGAGAGAATTCATAATCTTTCAAACTTGAGGAACTTCATTTTAAGGCTTTACAAATGTAAAAGTTAAACACATTAGTTATCTATTTGGTTAACCATTTTCTAAGCGGATAATATAATTCTTTATCCATATTCGATTCGTTTTTAAATGGTTCATTATCCAACTCATTTTTTTATTGATAATATGGATTGATAACTATTTTCTTTTAACCATTTTGTCACCTCTAGATATCATGATAAATTATGTACTTCATTAATTATTTCTTAAGTGATATGCAAAGTCCATAATGGATAAGTAAAAGTGAACAGAGGGAGTTCATTCGTTCTAGTTTATGTGAACCTATTTCTTTTTTTTGTCCTTCCAAAAAGAATGACTTCTTTCTAAATTTGGAAACAATTTAATTTAAACTTCAAATTTTATCCTTAATGATACATTTTTACCACACAAGTACTCTGGCATGTTTACCACCACAAGTTTCATAAGAATTATAATCATAAAAATATTTTGAGTTGTATAGGACCATATATTCAAAAAGTTTTTATTTTTTTTTTAAATTTTGTGTCCAGTCAAATATGTTTACATAAATTGAAACGAAGAGAGTATTAGATATATGTATGGTGCTCACCTCATTTTATTACATGTTAAATACATCCTTTACAGAAGGTAAATCAAGATATTTTTGAAACCTTAGCAAAATAAGGCTTCGATTGGCATTGCCATGAATGAATCCCCAATTCCCCATTATTTCTTCTGACTTTTTTTGGGGAACTAATAATTGGTTGTCAGTTTTGACTTTTTCTTGACTAGACAATTTTTCTGTAGGTCACGTGACCTTGGGGTCCCTTTTGCTTTATATTTGAAGGCAATAATGACTGACTATGACCCAAGTCATTTACTGGGCACTGAATGTTATAGTACTTGGTACTTCCTCCTGTCTCACATATTAACTTTTACTATGCTTTTTAAATTTGTTCCTTACAAATATAACATATACTTCGAGAGGCTTATTACTTCAGAAAAAATTTTGGAAAAAAAAAGAAGATAATACCTTCTTAATATTTGAAAGAATCAAATATAGCGGCCATTGAAAAACAATTAAAAAATTAATTAAAATGAACTCGAGGAAGTAACAAATAACGGAAGAGAGATGCAAACTAAGCCAAAATAAAAAATTTTAGGTGGACGCCTAACTTCAATGTAGAAGTCTACAAAATGTACCGGAGGTTCCGATACGATAAAAACTTATCCACCTCTGATGTTTACGTCTAATTTAGTTAAATTAACGGAGAAGGGCCAAATATATTCCTATAATATGAGAAAATATTTAAATATACTCCTCGTTATACTTTGGGTCCAAATTTATCCTTGCCGTAATACTATTGATTCAAATATACTCCTCGTCCTTTAAGTTTGTCCAAGGTGGACATTCAATCCTATGTGGCACTGACATTAGATGAAGTAGATGTCACATGGCATACCACCTCAATATCCCTAACCCATTTTATTCCTCCCTTCTATTTCTCTTACCACTAAAATTTTTTTCCCCTCCACCATCGTCGCCACCATGAACAATATTGTATTTCATTAAACAATATTGTTGTAATAAGCAATTAAACTATTAACCTTTTTGAAATATAAACAGAAACATAAAGTTAGTAACACCAGTTTAACAAAATAAATTCTGAAAAACAGTATAGGAATAAATCAAGCCCACTAAATGCACAGTGTGTCCTTAAGGAAATTATTCCCCTCAAATACCCGAGATGTTAAAATATTATCCTCTCAGGATAGAACGATTTGACTCACCAGCGTATTGGTACCAAAAACTCCGGTGAACTTCGAACCGCTCAACGATCGTAAAACATACTGAAAAATATTGTGCAGAAAAAGAAGAAGATAATCAGAAAATTTAGTAAGCAAAAATTCTGGAATTCAAGGCATATTTATAGCCCATTTGGCACTGTTTCTGAAAAGGTTTTCAGAACATCCATAGTTGTTGGAACAAGTGGGAATATTACGAAAAAAATAGAAAATGGATTTAAAATACTCCGGGAAAGAAAACGGACCGAACCGGGTCGCGGGTCATGGGTTGTTCCAGATTGAATTTTCGTTAATAATTAAATTAATTAATTAAATAATTAAAAGGAATTTTGTCCAAAAAGATTAATCAATCAATCGTTGACCAAATCTGAAGTCGAAGTCGAGCCAAGCGAAAGAGCGACGACGATGGTGCGATGCTTGCCTTCTTCTTAACTCTTTAAGAGCTAGAAGAAGAGCAATTGTATATATACCCATCAAAAGTCTTTTCTTCCTCCAATATGGGAAAATTTCCCTTTTTCAAGGAGGGAAACTCAAATATTTCATTTTCCCTCCATTTTCCATTCACCCTCCTTAAGTTACACCACGCTTAAAAGTGCAACAATCCCCCACATCAATGGGGAATGACTATAAAATAAGGGAATGCACGGATGCATGTGTGTTTTACATGCAATAATTAATTGCATCTGGATAAGTATGTTTCCCTTTAAACTTTCTGTAGTGAACTTATATCGAATATATTCTGTCAATCGGTAGATTTGATATCTTTGAACCGCTGAGCTTCGTTGTATACCTAGACAACATAAGTCACATAATCAATCCTTAACCATCAATGGTTCTCACGGTTGTGTTTGTTTCAGCCATGAGCACCGCCTGGTTTCATGAGTGCTTAGAGAATGGGCCTTTACTTTCATTCTCCTTGAAGCGGCTTACACTTCACACTCACATAGGTAATTCCTAAACGTGTAATCCTATATCCTACCAGACTTAGCAAATCATTAAAAAAATTTAAGCTTTATTGACTCGTCAAAAAACCTTAATGCTCTACCTCGATTTTGAACATTGTCTTCATCACGAGAATGGGTTGAGTTATTTGACAATGTTGAACCATCATTCATAACTTTTTTTTATCTCTTTGAACCTAACTCTTGGGATCTCCAGTCTTCTAGGTAGAGTTACCGCCATGATGACTTGTCCTAAGCCTTAACCCCATTCCCTTTTATGATCTTTCAACTACCTCTCTAGATAAATCTTTTGTAAGTGGATCTGACACGTTATCTCTTGACTTTACGTAGTCAATCGTGATAACACCACTAGAGAGATTGTGTCTGCGTCGTATATGACGAGATTTTCCATTATATATAACGCTCCCTCCCTTGCCTATTGTCGTTTGACTATCATAATGTATACAAATAGGTGCCAAAGGTTTGCGCCAAAATGGAATATATTCTAAGAAAATCTGGAGCCATTCAGCTTCTTCACCGGCCTTATCTAAATCTATTAATTCAGATTCCATTGTAGAACGGGCGATGTACGTTTGTTTGGATAATTTCCAAGACACTGATCTACCCCTAATTGTGAAAATATATCCACCGTGGATTTAACTTCAGATGATCCAGTGATCCAATTTGCATCACCATATCCTTCGATCACGGAGGGATATTTGTTATAATGCAAAGCATAATTTTGGGTATGTTTCAGATACCCTAAAACTCGTTTCATTGCCATCCAATGTATTTGATTGGGATTACTTGTAAACCGACTCAGTTTACTAATAGCACATGCTATATCTGGTCGCGTACAATTCATGATATACATCAAACTTCCCAATCCTCTTGCATAGTCCAGTTGTGAGTCACTTTCACCTTCATTCTTTTGAAGTGCATAATTCACGTCAATTGGAGTCTTGGCAATTTTGAAATCCAAATAATTGAACTTGTCAAGTACCTTTTCAATGTAGTGAGACTGTGATAATGCAGACCTTGTGAAGTCTTGTGAATTCTGATTCCTAAGATCACATCAGCAACCCCTAAGTCTTTCATGTCGAATTTTCTAGCCAACATGCGCTTAGTAGCGTTAATATCTGCCATACTTTTGCTCATTATCAACATGTCATGACCCAATTTAACCCTTTGAAAGGTGTCGTGACGACACCTAGTATTTACGACTAGGTAAGCCTAATATTACGGAAAAACGTAAAGAAATCCAAATAATAAAAGATAAAACAACATATTATAAATAACAAAAATAGTGTCGCTCGGCATATACAAAATAATCTCCCAAGACCCAGAATGTCACTAAACCACAAGCTTATATAATATATGAAGCTCTATACAAAAGTTTGAAGATAAATAAAGAAAGTCTCTAGGTGAGGGAGTAAAAGGGGACTCAGAGAATCTGCGGACGCAAGCATAAGTACCTTGAAGTCCCCTGGAATCAGCAATATGCACTAACCCCGAGGCTGATAGCTCGTACATGGATCTGCACACAAAAAACATGTGCAAGAAAGGGCATGAGTACACCACAATGGTACCCAGTAAGTGCCAAGTCTAACCTCGGTCAAGTACTAACGAGGTCAGGTCAAGGCCTTACTAGAGTAAATATGATAAATTAAACAGTAAGAAATTCACAAAATATACAGTTATGGGAGCCCTAGGCTCAGAACAAGGTAAACACAATAGGGAATCTCCGGGGATATCGTCCCGTACTTCCGAATGATTATGCAGTACATGGGGATCTCCCAGAATACGTCTGTAGTCCCAAAAGTAAATATGCAATGCTGGGGGATCTCCCGGAATACGTCCGTAGTCCTAAAAGTAAATATACACTGCTGGAGGATCTCCCGGAATACGTTCTTAATCCCAAAAGTAAATATGCAGCGCAAGATAGAGGGATCTCCCGAAATACGTCCGTAGTCCCAAAGTAAAATATGCAGCGCAAGATAAAATGACAGGTATGGCATCGAGTAATACAATTTAGACTAAGAACATATAAGGGAAATTAGGGATCGAACTAAGCATGTCGCACAGAATGTCAAATAGGAAGTTAAAACACGTAAGAATGCTTCCTTAATCTAAACTAAGAAATTAAACATAATAGTGCAGTTTAATAAGGGAAAAAACAGTTTATGACTTAAAAAGGAAAAAGGGGATTTTTGCAACAATAGCCTGTGTACGTATTCGTCATCTCACGTACATGGCGCTCACACATCAAATAACACCAAACATCCTAAGGGGAAGTTGCCCGACACAAGGTTAGGCAATTCATTTATCTCGAACCGCTCAAATCAACCCGATATCACGCTCTTGCCATGAGTATCTAACTCTGAATAGCCCAAATCTAATCTAATCAATTGCATAATGTAAATAATACTACAAGTAACTACTTTAGCTAATGAATGCGAATCTAAGGAATGAAAATAGGAAACGCCCAAAAAGTCTCCCCGAGCTCACATTCCGAAATCGGGTAAAAATCATAAATTATGAATACCCATTCACTCACGAGTTCACTCGCACAAAAATTATCCAGATCCGACGTCTAATTCCCATTCAAACCTCGGATCAATTGGGGAACCTTTTCCCCCATTTCCAAACTTCTACCCTCAAATTCCTTAATTAGCGAGGAAAACAACAATAGATTAATGTGATATGATCAAAATAGAGTTAGAATTAGTTACCCAATAGTTCTCCCTCAAAATCCCTCGAGAAATCGTCTCTCACCGAGCTCAAATCCAATTTTGTGTTATGAAATTTCAAACCCTCGAAATCCTCTTCTGCCCAGCGATATCCGCATTTGCGCACATGGGGCCACATTTGTCGTCCTGCACCTGCGAAAAATTCATCGCAGGTGCGAAGGTCCTTATCCGGGATGGGGCCGAACCTACGGTCCCTGCTGCATAGATCCACTTATGCTTATACGATGACCCAGTCGCTTGTGCGGCACCGCACCCACCGTCCAATATCTGCAGGTGCAAAAACAACAGGTGCAGCAACTTCACCAACATGCCTAAGTCCCAAACTAATCCGTTAAGTATTTGAACCTCACCCGAGGCTCCCGGAACTTCAACCAAACATACCAACCCTTCCTAAAACATCATTCAAACTTAGTCGAGCCTTTAAAATACATTGAATAACTTCAAAAACATAAATTAATCACGTATTCAAGCCTAAGAACTTAGGATTTACCAAATTCTAAGAACAATGCCGAAGCGCATCAAACCTAGTCCGAATGACCTCAAATTTTATGCACAGGTCACAAATGACACTACGAACCTACAGCCACTTCCGAAATTCTATTCCGAGCTCGATATTAAATTTTCCACTACCGACTGAAATTGCCGAAAATCCAACTTCCGCCAATTCAAGCCTAAATCCACTACATACCTATAAAACACATTCTGGACGCGCTCTTATGACCAAAATCACTCAACGGAGCTAATGGAGTTTACGGAATTCCATTCCGGATTCATCTTTACACAGCTCCGACTAAGGTCCAAATTCTAAGGCTTAACTTACACCTAGGGACTAAGTGTCCCAAAACTCTCTGAATTCCACAATCAAACACTCCGGAAAATCCCAAAAGCAGAAACAATTGTGGGGAAAGCAGTTATTAGGGGATCGGGGCTCTAACTCACAAAACGACTGGTCGGGTCGTTACATTCTCCCTTTCTTAAATCAATCGTTCGTCCTCAAATGAGTATAAAGACATACTTGAAGCTGTGAAAAGATGAGGGTAACGTCTACGCATATCCTGCTCGGTCTCCCAAGTCGCCCTCAGCCGGCTGACCCCTCATCTGGACCTTTACTGAAGCAATATTCTTGGACCTAAGCTTTCTGATCTGCCTTTCCAAAATGGTTACTGGCTCCTCAACATAAGATAGATCCTTGTCCAACTGGACTGACCTGAAATCCAATACACGAGTCAGATCACCGTGATACTTCCAGAGCATAGTAACGTGGAATACCAGATGAACTCCTGCTAGGCTGGGAGGTAAGGCAAGCTCATAAGCAACCTCCCCAACACGCCGCAATATATAAAAAGGGCCAATGAACCTCAGGCTCAGCTTTCCCTTCTTCCTGAATCTCATGACGCGCTTCATAGGCGATACCCGAAGCAAGACCCGCTCTCCATCCATAAATGCCAAATCACGAACCTTCCAGTCTGCATAATTCTTCTGTCTAGACTGGGCTGTGCGAAGTCTATCCTGAATCACCTTCACCTTATCCAGGGCATCCTGGACTGAATTTGTACTCAACAATCGGGCCTCGTCCGACTCAAACCATCCCACTGGGGACCGACACCTCGTACCATACAAAGCCTCATACGGTGCCATCTGTATGTTGGACTGGTAACTGTTGTTGTAAGCAAACTCTGAGAGTGGAAAGTATTGGTCCCATGACCCTCCGAACTCCATCACACAGGCGCGGAGCATATCCTCAAGAATCTGAATCGTGCGCTCGGACTGCCCGTCCGTATGAGGGTGAAAGGTTGTGCTCAGCTCCACCCTAGTACCCAACTCCTGTTGTACAGCTCTCCAGAACCGTGACGTGAATTGTATACCTCTATCTGAAATGATGGATACTGGGAGACCGTGAAGGCGGACGATCTCTATGATATAAATCTCAGTCAATCACTCTGAAGAATAAGTGGTCAACACTGGAATAAAATGAGCTGACTTGGTCAGCCGATCCACAATCACCCAAAGCATCGAACTTTCTCAAAGTCCGTGGAAGTCCGACTACAAAGTCCATGGTGATCTGCTCCCACTTCCACTCTGGGATCTCTAACTTCTGAAGCAATCCACCCGGTCTCTGATACTCATATTTAACCTGTTGACAGTTGAGACACTTGGCCACAAACCTAACTATATCCTTCTTCATCCTTCTCCACCAATAATGTTGTCTCAAACCTTAGTACACCTTCGCAGCACCCGGATGAATGGAGTACCGCGAGCTGTGGGCCTCCTCAAGAATCAACTCCCGAAGCCCATCTACATTGGGCACACAGATCCGGACCTGCATCCTCATCACACCATCATCACCAATAGTCACATCTCTGGCATCACCTCGCCAGAACCTGTCCTGAAGAACCAGAAGGTGGGGATCATCATATTGAAGCTCTCTGATATGGTCATAAGGAGAAGATCGAGAAACCACACACGCTAATACCCGGCTAGGATCTGAAATATCCAATCTCACGAAGTGAGTGGCTAAGGCCTGGACATCCAATGCTAAGGGCCTCTCAACTGCCGGAAGATATGCCAAACTTCCCAAACTCTCTGCCCGGCAACTCAAGGCGTTGGCCACTACATTGGCCTTCCCCGGGTGGTACAATATAGTGATATCATAGTCCTTAAGTAGCTTCAACCACCTTCGCTGACGCAAATTAAGTTCCTTCTGCTTGAACAAGTGCTGCAAACTCCGGTGATCAGTGTCGATCTCACAAGGAACACCGTACAAATAATGACGCCAGATCTTCAAGGCGTGAACAATAGCTTCTAACTCAAGATCATGGACAGGATAATTCTTCTTATGCACCTTCAACTGTCTAGATGCGTAGTCAATCACCATACCGTCCTACATCAATACCGCTCCAAGGCCAATCCTCGAGGCATCACAATAGACAGTGTAGGACCCCGAACCTGTAGGCAATACTAATACTGGGGGTAGTCAAAGTTGTCTTGAGCTTTTGAAATCTCTCTTCACACTCTTCAGTCCACTTGAACGGAGCACCCTTGTGGGTCAGTATGGCCATAGGTGCTGCAATAGATGAAAATCCCTTTACAAAGCGACGGTAGTACCCTGCCAAACCAAGGAAACTACGGATCTCTGTAGCTGATGACGGTCTAGGCCAACTCTACACTACCTTCACCTTATTCGGATTTACCTTGATCCCATCACAAGACACTACGTGGCCCAAGAATTCCACTGAATCAAGCAAGAATTCACATTTAGAAAATTTTGCATACAGTCTCTTCTCCTTCAAAGTCTGAAGCATTATCCTCAGGTGCTACTCATGATCTTCCCGAGATCGGGAATATACCAGGATGTCATCAATGAACACAATGACGAAGGAATCAAGATAAGGCTGGAATACATTGTGCATCAAATTCATAAAGGTTGTTGGGGCATTGGTCAGCCCAAATGACATGACAAGAAACTCATATGACCATATCTGGTAATAAAAGTGGTCTTCGGGATATACGGCCCCCGAATCTTCAACTGATGATAGGCATAACGCAAGTCAATCTTGGAAAACACCCTGGCACCCAGTAACTGATCAAATAAACCATCGATGCGAGGCAAAATATACCTATTCTTCACTGTAACCTTGTTCAACTGCCGATAATCAATACACATACGCATAGAACCATCATTTTTCTTCACAAATAAGACCGGAGCACCCCAAGGTGATACACGGGGCCTAATGAAACCCTTATCAAGCAACTGCTGCAACTGCTCCTTCAACTCCTTCAACTCAGGAGGATCCATACGGTAAGGAGGAATAGATATGGGTTGAGTGCTCGGCAACAAATCAATGCCAAAATCAATATATCTATCGGGTGGCATGCTCGGAAGATCAGCTGCAAACACATCAGGGAAGTCCCTCACTACTGGAACTGACTCAACTGTAGGGGTGTCAATACTGATATCTCTCACATAAGCCAAATACGCATCACACCCCTTCTCAACCATTCGTTGAGCCTTAAGAAATGAAATGACCCTGCAGGGAGTATACTCTAAGGTACCTCTCCACTCTAATCTCGGTAGGCCTGGAATTGCCAGCGTCACGGTCTTAGCGTGACAATCAAGAATAGCATAATGGGGCGACAACTAGTCCATGCCCAAGATAACATCAAAATCTACCATACTGAGTAATAACAAATCGACTCTGGTCTCAAAACCACTAAGAGCAAACAAACACGACCGATATACGCGGTCCACAACAAGAGAATATCCCGTAGGAGTAGATACATAAGCAGGGGAACTCAAGGAATCCCTAGATATCCCCAAATGTGGAGCAAAATAAGAAGAGACATACGAATACGTAGAGCCTGGATCAAATAATATTGATGCATCCCTATGACAGACTTGGACGATATGTGTGATGACTCAATCTGAAGCAACGACCTTTGAACGGACTGGAAGGGCATAGTATCTGGCCTGGCCTCCTCCTCTAGGGGAACTCGACCTCCCCGACCTCCACCTCGAGCTGCCTGAGAAGATGGAGTGGCAGTTGTTGGAAGAATGGCTGGAGGACCTGGTAGAGCACATGGAGGCTAATAAGTCTGTGGAGGTGCACCCCTCCTGGCTCTGGGGAAATCTTTAACCATGTGACGAGTGTCACCACACTCAAAACAGCCCCTCGGAGGACACGACGACTGAAATTGACTCGGACCTGGCCTGCTATACTGGCCGGTAATAGCACCTCGAGCTGGAGGCATATTAGATACTGGCGGCGCATAATAGGGCTCCTGAGGTCTGGGAGGAGCTGGGACACTGCTGGCTTCTAGAAGAGCTGAATGAACAGGGCGACTCACAAAACCCCTACCATAGCGTGCTGCTGGTGTACGAGCTCCTGAATAATGACCAGTCTCTCGAGACCTCTTGGCCTCTCTCTCCTCTCTGTCCCGGGCAAACATACCCTCCACCCTCCTGGAAATACTCACTGCCTGCTGATAAGTAATATCCATCTACAACTCCCTGGCCATACTAGTCTGAATACTGGGGTAGAGTCCCTCAATGAAGCGACGACCCTCTCTCTGACTGTGGCAACCAAGGCTGGTGCATGTCGAGCTAACTCACTAAAATGGACTGCATACTCCGACACAGTCATAGAACCCTGGCGCAGCTGCTCAAACTCTGTACGCCAAGCATCCCTGAGGCTCTGAGGGACATACTCGCGCAAGAACATCTCTGATAACTGATTCCAAATACGATAGGCTGCCTCGTCCGGACTACTTAGCTCATAGGCATGCCACCACTGATATGCCGCTCCCCTCAGCTGGAAAGCGGTGAAAGAAACCCCACTCGTCTCCACAATTCCCATAGTGCAGAGAATACGATGACACTCCTCAAGAAAATCCAGAGCATCATCTGAAGCTAGTCCGCTAAAAGTAGGTGGGTGGTACTTCTTGTACCTCTCAAGTCTGAGCTGCTCTGCCTCAGAAGCAGCTACCCTGGTCTCATGCTGAACTGGAGCCACTGGGGGCATAGGAATAAACTCTAGGTCCTGATCAACGTGGACCCTCTGCTTAGGAGTGCGGGCGACGGGAGTTTGTGCCTCTCCCGCGTTCTGAGATGTAGCGGGAGCTATCGGAAGTAGTCCAGCCTGAGCTAGAGTGTTGAACATGCTCATGAACTAACCTAAAGTCTCTTGGAGGGCTGGAGCAGCAATAGGAATCTCCGGTGCCGGCCCTCCAGCTGGAGCTACTGGGGGCTCCTTTGTCACAGCTCTCGCAGGTGCTCGGGCTACACCACGTGGTCGTCCTCTACCCCGACCCCGGACTCTGGCGGCTCTGACAGGGGGCTCGGGTACCTGATCGCCGGTCCTCCCGGTGCGGGTCCTCACCATATGTGAGAAAGAATAGAGTAGAATTTTAGAGTTTTAATGTCAATAACTCGAACGACAAGGAAATCAAAGAAGTATGATTTTTCTTAACAGTTACATAGCCTCCCGAAGAAAAGTAAGGACATCTCTGCACCGATCCGAGAGACTCTAATAAGCCGGCTTGTGACTCATGACTCCTATGAACCTAGAGCTCTGATACCAACTTGTCACGATCCAATTTAACCCTCCGAAAGGTGTCGTGACGGCACCTAGTCTTTACAACTAGGTAAGCCTAATATTACATAAAAACTTAAAGAAATCCAAATGATAAAAGATAAAACAATACATTATAAATAACAAAATAGTTCCATTCGACATATACAAAATAATCTCCCAAGACCCGGAATGTCGCTAAATCACAAACTTCTATAATCTTTGTAGCTCTATACAAAAGTCTGAAGATAAATAAAGAAAGTCTCTGGAGTAGAAGGGGACAACAAGGATCTGTGGATGTAGGTAGAAGTACCTTGAAGTCTCCTGGAATCAGCAACACGCACAAACCCCGAGGCTGATAGCTCGGACATGGATCTGCACACGAAAAACATGTACAGGAAAGGGCATGAGTACGCCACAATGGTACCCAGTAAGTGCCAAACCTAACCTTGGTCGAGTAGTGACGAGGTCAGGTCAAGGCCCTACCGGAGTAAATATGATAAATTCAACAATAAGATATATACATATAAACTTAAAGTAAAACAATTAAAGAAATTCATAAAATTTACAGTTATGGGAGCCCTCGACTCAGAACAAGGTAATCACAATATTGAATCTCCCGGGATACCGTCCTTGTAGTTCCGAATGAATATGCAGTACATGGGAGTCTCCCAGAATACGTTCGTAGTCCCAAAAGTAAATATGCAGTGCTGGGGGATCTCCCGGAATACGTCCGTAGTTCCAAAAGTAAATATGCAAGACAGGGGGATCTCCCAGAATACGTCTGTAATCCCAAAATAAATCTACAGCGCAAGATAAAATGACAGGTATGGCATCGAGTTATATATTTTAGACTAAGCAAAGATAAGGGGAATTAGGGATCGAACTAAGCATGTCGCACATAATGTCAAATAGGCAGTTAAAACACGTAAGCATGCTTCCCTAATCTAAACTAAGCAATTAAACATAATAGTGCAGTTTAATAAGGGAAAAACAGTTTATGACTTAGAAACGAAAAACGAGATTTTTGCAACAATAGCCCGTGTACGTACTCGTCACCTCACGTACACGGCGCTCACACATCAAATAACACCAAACATCCTAAGGGGAAGTTCCCCAACGCAAGGTTAGACAAGCCACTTACCTCGAACCGCTCAAATCAACCCGATATCATGCTCTTGCCATGAGTATCTAATTCCTAATAGCACAAATCTAATCAAATCAATTGCACAATGTAAATAATACTACAAGTAACTAATTTAGCTAATGAATTCGAAGCTAAGAATGAAAACAGGAAACTCCCAAAAAGTCTCCGCCGGCCCACCTAAAAATCATAAATTATGAATATCCACTCACTCACGAGTTCACTCGGACAAAAGTCATCCAAATCCGACGTCTAATTCCCATTCAAACCTCGGATTTTCAATTGGGGAACCTTTTCCCTCATTTCCAGACTTCTACCCTCAAATTCCTTAATTAGACGAGGAAAAAAGTAATAGATTAATGTGACATGATCAAAATAGAGTTAGAATTAGTTACCCAATAGTTCTCCCTCAAAATCCCTCGAGAAATCGTCTCCCACCGAGATCTAAATCCAATTTTGTGTTATGAAATTTCAAACCCTCAAAATCCTCTTCTGCCCAGCGATATCCGCATCTACGCTCATGGGTCCGCATCTGCGGTCCCGCACTGACGAAAAAATCATAGCAGGTGCGAAAGTCACTTATCCGGGCTGGGGGCGCATCTGCGGTCACTGGGCCGCATTTGTGGTTCCGCACATGCGCTCCCTAGCCACACCTGTTGTCCCTGCAATGTAGGTCCATTTTCGCTTCTACAGCGACCCCGCCACTTTTGCGGCACCGCACCTGAGGTCCATTATCCTCAGGTGCGAAAACAACAGGTGCAACAACTTCAACAACAAGCCTAAGTCCCAATCTAATCCGTTAAGCATCCGAAACTCACCCGAGGCCCCCGGGACCTCAACCAAACATACCAACCATTCCTAATACATCATTCAAACTTAGTCGAGCTTTCAAACCACATCGAATAACATCAAAAATATGAATTAAGCACGGATTCAAGCCTAAGAACTTAGGATTTACCAAATTCTACGAACGACGCTGAAACGCATTAAACCTAGTCCGAATGACCTTAAATTTTATTCACAGGTCACAAATGACACTAAAAACCTACATCCACTTCAAAATTCCATTCCGAGCTCAATTCAAAATTTCCACTACCGGCTGAAATCGTCGAAAATCCAACTTTCGCCAATTCAAGATTAAATCCACTACAGACCTCCAAAACACATTTCGGATGCGCTCCTAAGCCCAAAATACTCAACGGAGCTAACGGAGTCGGCGAAATTACATTCCGTATCCATCTTCACACAGTTCCGACTACGGTCCAAATTCTAAGGCTTAACTCACTCCTAGGGACTAAGTGTCCCAAAACTCTCCGAATTCCACAACCAAACACTCCGAAAAATCCCAAAAGTAGAAACAAATATAGGGGAAACAGTTATTAGGGGATCAGGGCTCTAACTCTCAAAATAACGGGTCGGGTCATTGCACAACATGTCATCAAATATAAACAAACAATGACTTCATGACCTGGAATGTTTTTAATGTAAACACATTTTTCACACTCATTGATTTTAAAACCGCTTGCCAACATTGTTTGGTCAAATTTGACATGCCATTGTTTGGGTGCTTGTTTAAGTCCATAAAGTGACTTAACAAGTTTGCACACTTTCTTTTCTTTACCATGAATCACAAAACCCTCAGATTGTTCCATGTAAATTTCTTCCTTCAATTCTCCATTTAAGAAAGTTATTTTAACATCCATTTGGTGGATTTCAAGACCATACACGACCGCTAGTGCCACTAACACCCTAATAGATGTTATCATCGTTACTGGCGAGTAAGTGTCAAAGTAATCAAGGCCTTCCTTTTGTATATAACCTTTGACAACAAGTCTTGCCTTATATTTGTCAATAGTGCCATCAGCTTTCATTTTCCGTTTAAAAATCCATTTCAAACCTAAAGATTTATTTCCGGGAGGAAGATCAACCAATTACCATGTATGGTTATCCAAAATTGATTGAATATCTCTATTGACTGCCTCTTTCCAAAATGCTGATATAGAAGACGACATAGCTGCTTTAAAAGTTTGAGGCTCATTTTCAATCAAGAATGTCACAAAATCTGGTCCAAAGGAAATAGATGTTCTTTGACGTTTGCTACGCCTTGGATCTTCTACACTTGGAGTAATTTCCTTTTGTTCTTCCCGAGGTCGTTTAGGTCTTTCACTTAACGACTCACATTCAATTTTATACGGATAGATGCTTTCAAAGAATTCAGCATTATCCGATTCCATTACCGTATTAATATGAATCTCGGGATTATCGGATTTTTTAACCAAAAACCGACATGCCTTACTGTTTGTAGCATATCCAATGAAAAAACAATCTACAGTTTTTGGTCTGATTTTAACCCTTTTAGGTAAAGGAACTTGTACCTTTGCTATACACCCCCACACTTTAAAATATTTCAAGTTGGGTTTTCTTCCTTTCCATTTTTTATATGGAATAAATTGCGTTTTGTTGTGGGGTACTCTGTTGAGTATTCGGTTAGCTGTAAGGATAGATTCCCCCCACAAACTCTACGGTAATCCGAAATTTATTAATAAAGAATTCATCATTTCCTTTAATGTTTGATTTTTTCTTTCCGTAATTCCGTTGGATTGAGGTGTGTAAGGTGCAGTAGTTTGATGGATAATTCCATATTCCGAACATATTTCTGCAAACAGAGATTCATATTCTCCACCCCTATCACTTCTAATCATTTTGACCTTTTTATTCAATTGATTCTCCACTTCATTCTTATATTTCTTAAATGTTTCAATTACTTCATCCTTACTATTAAGAAAACAAACATAACAATATCGAGTGCAATCGTCAATAAAAGTAATAATATACATTTTCCCACCTTGAGAGGGTGTCGACTTCATATCACAAATGTCAGTATGAATTAAGTCTAAAGGATTTGAATTCCTTTCAACAGACTTATAAGGATGTTTTACAAACTTAGATTCAACACATATTTGAAATTTTGATTTATTACACTTGAATTTAGGCAATATTTCTAATTAATTAACTTCCGCAAGATTTTATAATTGACATGTCCTAAACGAATACGCCATAAATAATTTGACTCCAATAAATAAGAAGAAGCTGGAATTTTATTAATATTGTCAACCCTATTACATTGAGTTTGAAAAGGCCCTCTGTGAGGTAGCCTTTTCCAACATACACTTTATTCTTGCTTACAACAACTTTATTAGAAACAAATACACATTTGAATCCATTCTTCATAATTAAATAATTAGAAACTAAATTCTTCCTAATAGTAGGAACATAAAGAACGTTGTTGAGCGTTAACACCTTGCCGGAAGTCATCTTTAGGAATATCTTCCCATAACCTTCAATCTTGACTGTTGTATTATTTTCCATGGAAAGCTCTTCTTCGGGACCAGCAATAGAGTAAGTCGCAAATGCTTCTTTGACAGCACAAACATGTCGAGTGGCTCCAGAGTCAATCCACCACTCCTTCGGATTTCCAACTAGGTTGCACTCCTAAAGCATTGCATAAAGATCATCAATTTCATCATTCTTCTCCACTATGTTGGCCTATCCCTTCTTATTATCCTTTTTCGGGAGACGAAAATCAGGGGCTTGTGATCAACTTTTCCACAATTGTAGCAGTTGCCCTTGAATTTCTTTTTGTTCTACTCCTTCGTCTGTCCAAAAGACCTCTTCCTCTTCTTACTTTTTGGAGCAGTCTCCTCAACGATATTAGCTCCCATGATCGTTGAATTTCCACGAGACTTTTTCTCGGTTGTTTTGTTGTCTTCCTCAATCTTGAGATGTATCACAAGATCTTCCAACTTCATTTCTTTGCGCTTGTGCTTAAGATAGTTCTTGAAATCTCTCCACGAAGGAGGAAATTTTTCAATCATTGTAGCCACCTGAAATGCTTCATTCACGACCATACCTTCATCAATAAGGTCATGAAAAATAAGTTGAAGCTCCTGAACTTGGGTTCCAAGACTTTTGATGTCTATCATTTTATAGTCTAGAAACTTGGCAACCACGAACTTCTTCAAGCATGCATCTTCAGTCTTGTACTTCTTCTCAAGTGCGTCCCATAATTTTTTCGAAGTATTCATCACACTGTACATATACAAGTCATCCTTTAAAGCACTTAAGATATAGCCTTTGCAAAGAAAATCTGCATGTTTCCATGGCTCAACAATCATGAATTTCTCGTTGTCCGGCATGTCCGCAGCAGGCACTTGAGGTTCTTCACTAGTGAATTTATGCATACCAAGTGTGGTAAGACAGAAGAACACCCTTTACTGCCATCCTTTGAAGTTGGCTCCAGAAAATTTTCCCAGTTTCTCGGCCGGTGGAACAACAGTGCGGCTTGACGAGACTATCATTGTTGCAGCAACAGTCGCAGAAGGATTTTCGTTATCAATTGCCATTTCTTACTGTCAACAACAAAGGAGTTCAACTAATGGCAAAATCAGAACAATAAACAATACAATACTTAATAATAAACAGTACGTATGATAAATAAAAAAACCAAAGTTTTTATATATTGTTTCACAAAAAAAAATAAAGTTTTTATGTTCTTCAAATCGTTTTCTGAATTTCAATACTCTGATGAAGTTTTTATATCTTCAAATCAGAATAGTAAAATTCAGAAGAAGTAGAAAACCACACATGTTTTAATCTCCACAAACAGAATACAGAATATAATAAAAAATAATTTCCTTAAGATTGTTAATCAATCTGTATTGATGTAATGAACAATTAAACCACTAAACTTTCTGAAATATAAACAGAAACAGAAAGTTAGTAACACCAGTTTAACGAAATAAATTCTGAAAAATAGTATATGAATAAATCGAGCCCACTGAATGCACAGTGTGTCCTTAAGGAAATTATTCCCCTCAAGTACCCGATGTGTTGGAATATTATCCTCCCAGAATAGAACGATTTAACTCACCAGCATATTGGTACCAAAAACTCCGATGAACTTCGAACCACTCAACGGTCGTAAAACACACTGGAAAATATTGTGCAGAAAAAGAAGAAGATAATCAGAAAATTTAGTAAGTAAAAATTCTGGGATTCAGGGCATATTTATAGCCTATTTGGCAATGTTTCTGAAAAGGTTTTCAGAACAGCCATAACTGGTGGAACAGGTGGGAATATTGCGGGAAAAATAGAAAACAGATCAATCGATCTTTGTCCAAATCCGAAGCTAAAGCCGAAGCCAAGTGATGCTTGCCTTCTTCTTAACTCTTTAGGAACTAGAAGAAGAGCAATTGTATATATATCCATCAAAAGTCTTTTCTTCCTCCAATATAGGACAATGTCCCTTTGCTAAGGAAGGAAACTCAAATATTTCATTTTCTCTCTATTTCTCATTCACCCTCATTAAGCTACACCAAGCTTAAAATTGAGCTACACCAAACTTAAAAGTCCAACATTCCATAGAGTTCAAATCATAATATTGCATGTTAAAATGTTAGTGATTTGTACCTCTTATTCAATATAATGTTTACTATATATACTTTTCTAGTGGTTTCTTGTTTTCGTTTTTAGGCAACTCAGAGATCTTATACGTAAACCCGCAGTGAGGCCAAAATTTTCATCACAACTGTAGACCTTAAAACAACTTATTGCTTGTAATTATTATTCGTTTAAAGGCGAAGCCAGAATTTCAATCTTATGGATTTTGAATTTTGGGATCATGACTTTAAATGTTGATGACTAAGTTTTAAATTTAATATTTATATATATTTCATGAATTCAAATTATTAAATATACTATCGAAGCAAAAACTACTGGGTACAATAGAATCCATCGGCGGATTTGTGTGTCCGCCCCAACTATTCATGACCAAATAATAATAATAAGTGTAACTACTAGTATATGGTATACTCCATTTTTCTCAAGATAGTATATTCCATTTACATCAGTGATCAATCGACCATCATGTGGTCTTATACTGATTAATTATTAAAAGTTGTAATTTTCTAAAGTCAGCTAACTTTATTTATTAGTATTCTATTCGGTTCACAATAAATAACTTTTTTGTGTACTAAAATATCTGATATTTTCAGTTTCAGAATGAATTAATTTTTTTTTTTATATTGTCCTTGAAGTAAATAATGTTAGAGTATGTGTTAAGAGTGTTTATGTGAAGAGATATCAAATTTTAATATAATTAATTTTATTACTAATTAATATTAAAAAATAAATTTCTTAATCTGTGTGGGAAAAAAACAACCCACTTATTATGCACAGTACTGGTTAAAACGGAAGTGACACATGGTTCAATCCATGTAATTAATGTTTACCAAACATCGATGTGGTCAAATTTCCTCCACTCATGCACAAACTGTCATGTTAGAAGTTAAGAATGGCCATTATTACTAAACTACCTCTTTTTCATGTATTGTTAATTAATACTCCTAGTAACTTGATCTTTAGCTCCAAGAGCTGAAAGCAGAGGAGGAGTTTTAAGTTCAGAGAGATTTTCCAAAAGACCATTTGACAAAATCATTCTTCTTATTCTCTTTTAAAATCATTCTGTAGCTCTAGAATCGTCATATAGTATGTGGATGGGACAAAGAATCTGTAAGAGGAGGGTGAGTGATATTAGAGGAAATTAAATGGAGTGACAATCTTTTAATTGAGACTTGAAAGGTAGGGTAAAGGCTGGTCCTCTAGTAGAAACAAATTAAAGACAACCAATATGCCAATCTTTACAGAAACGTGGTAGGGACCAAACTCTCAAAATAAAAGGGAAACTTGGAAAGAGAGTTATATTGACGTTTGTCGGATTATACTAAATTTGTTGTTGTTGGGCTTACTAAGTGAGAGCGAGCAGCAAAATCAGGAAGTAAATTAATCAGGTTGGGACGGTTGGTTATAAAGGGCTTGAAACGGTTGGTATACCACAACTTGGCTAAAGAGGTGATCTAGAACAAAAGCAATGAAGGTGTGTTGCAAGACAACAACTTAAGACCTTGATTTGACCTGTCATTTAGGACGAAGAAATGTGTATATAGACTCATTGATGGGAATAAACTCTTGCCAAAAATTATTGAAAACATTGGATCTCTAGCCTACCACAAAAATTAATTGAGGGGAGGCTAGAGAGTTCTTAATTATCTACGTCTTCTTTAGATTATCAATTCTCTCCTTACAAATAATCATTTATTATTTTTTCTCTTATATGTTATTAATTCTCGAATCTTTAAAACAGTTGTCAAATCTAATTTGTAAAAATTACCTACAAATTGGTAATAAATTTATAATTGCATCACATAATTTATATCTATCTATTAATATATAAAAGGAGAAGCAAATCCATACTATCATGCCAAGTTTCACAACAAAATATCAACACATGTCACATTTTAGGACAAAACTCCAATAAATTGGGAGATTCAAAAAAATATAATAGAAAAAAACTTAATTTTTTAAAAATAATTAACCCATTCATTTATTGGAATTTTGTGAAGTCCCAGGTTTTTTTGTACACATATTTTTTAAAATAGAAAACTAAATATATATGATTACTCCAATTCCAAAGAATGGAACCCGCGTTTTTCCTTAGTTTTTTCTTCTTACTTCTTTGTTAAAGAACTGTAGCTTAATTCTATATTATTTCATTAATCTATCTTCTATTATTAAAAGCCAAAGAAATATCTATAACATTAAGTTAAGTGGTAGCCTAGAAAAAAGCCACATGACATAATTAATTAATAATTAGTTATTTAGTTAATAATTAGTTATTGATTTAGTTTGAATTTTAAAAAGTTAACTGAAATTTATAAACCATATAAGATAATAAATAAATTATATTTTTAAGATAATGGAATAAATGTAGTTATTTTGATTTAATGTTTTTGAATTTAATTTAACGTATCTATTATGCAGTTATCAAAAGGAGTTACCGTAAGTTTATGTTGGATATGGATTTAGATAAGAGAATGTGGTTAGAGAAAATAAAAGGCAGTAGTTAACTTCATATCCATGGGATATATATTTTTTTGAAAAGAAAAAGTAATAAGAAACTATTGAAAAAATGTTGAGAAAAAAAACATTAACTTAATATAAAAGAACCTTGTTAGAGAACGTGGATATACCGTTGGACGTGGATAAAGATGTGGTTAAAGAAATTATAGGCAGTAGTTGTATAGTCTATGTAAACTATTTCGTAGTAGTACATTTCCGTATAAATATTTGCCAAATTATTGCGCTTGAATCCAACTTTAATCAATAGATCCGATATTTTTAAAATAAATGGATGAGTTTGAATCCAACTTTTAATCAAGTAAATTGAGGAAAATATCACGTCCTATTACCATTAATAACATTATGTTAAACACTAATATTCTTCATGTAAATACATTCATAGCAGGGCTCTGATAACGCCCAACTCTAGTCCTAAAAAGAATAAGAGGTCGCTGCAAATATAATCATGTCTAAGAGTCCGGGAGTCGAATCCCACCGAGAACTAAGGTTTCGTCATAAATGTTCAATATCGCCAAGAAGACAAGCTCGAATAAATTTCTAAGTTATAAAGATTAAGATTCTTATATCTAACTAATTAACTAAGAAACTAAGCAGTAAATTAACAACTAAAGATATTAAGGGTTGTAGATTACATTTAGGAGGTCTAGAGTTATGATTTCCCCAAATGTTGGAATCCTTCCCGCTATGTTCCCTACAATTTCGCCTATGTATTCTCTACTGATCGTGAACACTTTAGGTGCCGTAATTCTCTCTCGAGCAACTACAACAATTTACTAGACATATTCTCTCGAACTTAAGGCTGGCAGGTGGGCCGGGCCTGACCCGGGACCGGACTGGGCCCGCGGTCCATGTGGGCTTGTTGGCTAAACGGGCCGGCCTGTGGCGGGTCCGGTCTTGGCGGGCCTGTGAGCCCATATGGGGTGGGCCTTAGGGTAGGAACCGTGAGCCCGGGCCCGTTTAGCCCGGGACCGGCAAACGGGCCTGGGCTGGTTCAAACGGGCCATATGGGCCCAACGACTATTTTTTTTTATTTAAAAAATGGCCAACGGTCAGAATTTTAAAATGTAGCTGTTGGCCCTTTAATTTTAGTCGTTTGGAATTTTTAAAAATAGCCATTTGGCCCCTAAACTTTATTTTAATCCTAAACTTTTCATAATTATACTTTTTCCCTATTCTCAACTATAAATACCCCCTCATTCTTTCATTTTTACTCACAAAATCATCAATCTCTCTCTAATTTTCTTCTATAATTGCTTACTTTATTATTGCAATTTGTGAAAAATTGTGAAGTTGGTGAATTGAAGTATTCAAGTCTTCAAGTTTATACAATTTTNACTCCCCCGGCCCCCGCTCCCCGACCTAGACCCGTTACCCGTCCTCCTCCGTATGTTATTCTTGATAGTGATAACTCTTGTTTTCAATTTACCGATAGTCAATTTATACATGATCTTACACCAGGTTCACAATTAAATGATGAATATATGAATGTTCTTTATGGTATTCCAGAGGAAAATGTTGATTTAGATGAAACGCAACAAGATATAGATGATACACCTACTAGTCTTGTTGCTAACCAAACTGATAATAATCCAAATGATGCCCTGGATGACCCTCCTGTAGTAACCCCTACTTTTAATAGACAACATTCTAAAAGGTCCGAAACATCTCTTGTTTGGCACTTTTTTACTCAACTAAGAGATCAAAATAAGGCTAAGTGTAAAATTTGTGGGGTCTTGATGTCTCATAAATTTACTTGAGACTGTGGCGGTACGGGTAGTTTGACCAGACACATAATGAAACACCCTAATGATAAAGCTAGATTACTTCAAATGAAAGATAGGCAAGAGGGGACTCAGGGAATTAACCCTAGTACCGGTTCAAAGCTAGTTCAACCGGGAATTAACATTGTTATCGGTGACATTCTGTATTACGATCCAAATAAAGATCGTGAAGAATTGGCAAAAATAGTTACTGTTATGTGTTTACCATATAGTTTTCCCTCTAATCCTCATTTTGTCCCTTATATTAGAATAATTTATAATCCTACTTATAAAGGATGGACTCGCACAACCGTAAAGACTGATATTTATAAATATAAAAATAAATATGAACAATATTTGCATTATTTATTTACTCATATTAGTAATCGTGTTTCTATTACTACTGATATTGGTAGGAGTGGTAATGATTGTGATTATTTTACTGTTACCACTCATTGGATTGATGAGGACTAGATAATGCAAAAATACATTATTGCTTATAGAATAATTACTTCAAGTCACTCAGGTAAGTTTATTGCTAAGACAGTTACATATATTTGTAGATATTTTTGCATTAGAGATAAAATAATGTCAGCTTCAATGGATAATGCTTCTAGTAACACTAATGCTATAGGCTTTCTTACAACTACACTAAGTTCTGCATTTAGTAATATTTTTCATGTTAGATGTATTTGTCATATTTACTATTTAATCGTCGGTGATGGTCTGAAAACTTTAAATGCTGAAA